>AWOL01S0001976.1:46303-58337 GCA_000715115.1 Nicotiana otophora | reverse complement strand
CCACTCCTGAGGTGGCATTAGCTTCTTGGCGAATTCTCGCTCTCTTCTTAGGTGCCATTTGCTGAAAGTTAGAACAATGCACGAATTAGAGGAGAACAAACTCACATTCCGCTCCATCGCACGATATAGAACAACAATGAAGGGTATTATTCCTAAATGACCAAGTAGCCCCCTAATTATAGATGTGGTCGACAACACACCAATAAGAAGGGCTCTACTATACACGGCTCTGAGACATCCTAGGACACTTTAAAACCTTAGGCTCTGATACAAAGTTTGTCACGCCCCAACCTCGGGGAGCGCGACCGGCGCTCAACCGAGTGAACCCGGTCGAGCAAGCCTATTAGACCTTCCCTACCTCACTCATTCATGATTTGAAAAGAGTACGCGTTACCATATGCTAAATAGGGGAGATATCAGATATACATGCATAAACGTTGCTAGTCCATTTTTTCATTATATACATTATGCCATAGTTAAGTTTTCAAAATATAACTTAGTCTAGAGACCACTCCGATACCCAAACACGACCCACATAAACGTCTACGGAGCCTCTAATGATACAAAAGACCAACATGACAATGTCGGCAATAAGGCCCCGGCTATACCTCAAAATGTGAAAACTTATACAAAAGAAGAACTACATGACCCTAGGAGGAAATGGGGCTCACCAAGACTGCTGTGATGAGTGTGAGGGAGAGCATCACTATCTGCGATCAGTGCTATCTACGATGGAACAACCTACATCTATTCAAAGATGTAGCGCCCCTGGCAAAAGGGATGTTAGTACTATCGAATAGTACTAGTATGTAAGGCAAACACCAATCTTAGTAGAATGAACAGTGAAACATAGAGGGAATACACAGAAACACCAAGTAAGGATCACATAGTTTCCGATTCAATCTTTCCATCTTTATAGGTTAATAAGCTTTAGTGCCAAATGTCACAACTCACAATGCCACCGTATTTTTACACGGAGTCCGGTCTCGGCCCGACCGGCTAAGCCATCTCAAGTGAGACATATCCGTATCCACAATGTAAATCAATAATTCCAACACAAATTCCACTATGTATACAGCATGGCATCCGATCTTGACCCGATCGGCTAAGCCATATCACTTGAGACATAGCCTCTTTCAATTGTTCACTCAATTCACATTTCTTTCCTATCTTTAATTACATGGCACAAACAGCCTCATTTATTAAGTAGTTCTTGGCCCTTGGGCACATTTTATAATTCAAGTCTTTCCCTTTTTATTCGTTCAAGTAACCTCATCATTCATGTCGATAAGTACAATCACACAAGGCATTGCACACATAAGGGAAGGAGCTTGGAAATTATAATTACGTTCTCAAATAGCATGATGGCACGGTGAACATATAGAACAATTAGGGAGCATGAATCTTTCAATCTAACACACTAAGGCAAATAATTCTAATATGATCAAGTCGGAACTTACACCAATTATTCGGACACCAGGAGTTCGATTCTAATAAGAAGAGAGTTAGCCATACATACCTCAATTGCGCTTCTTTAGACTCTACAATTATCCAGAACCCTTAGCAACCTCAATCTATTTTAGCAATATACAAATTGAACCCAGAATTAGGAAAACGTTCATGGTTCTAGATCGTTTTTTCCCCACACTCTTTATCACACATGCATGCAAGAAAAACCACCCTCATTCCCATGAAATATCACCCTAGTACCCCATTATAGCTATGTTTGAAATTAAGAGTTGGGGTGATGAAGTCTTACCTTTTAGGATGAAGAATTTGGTGCTCTACTTAAATATTTCCAAAGATTTGAGTGATGGTTGAAGGTCAATTTGATGAAAAATTAGGCCCTCCCTCTAGAACACTCTCTCTCTCACTCTAGAAATATCATAAAATGAGCTCAAAATAGACTAAAGGGGTGTTTTAATGAAATGGGGGTCGGGTTTTAAATTAAGAAAAAGGGCACCCTGACACAGGTCTACGGTTGCATATGCGACCGTATAATGGTTATGCGGTCTGCAAAGTGACCGCACAAATAGCCCTCAGGGCCCTAAACATTCGGCCCAGATATGTGACCAGTATGCGGTCCGCATACTTGTTCTGCGGTCGCATAATGCACCGCAGAACTCCCTCCGCAGAAACCCAAGAAGAATTATATGACCAATATGCGGTCCGCATAGTGATTATGCGATCGCATAATCAACCGCAAAACTAACCTCAAATTGGCCAAACTTTCTGCTTCATTCTGTAGCCATTATGCGATTCGCAGAGTGATTATGCGACCGCAGAAATACGTTTTTCTGTGAAATATTTTCCTCTAAGTCCGTAGGGTACTGTTCAATCAAAAAAGTCTGAACCGCGGCTCGCAAGCTCGCCTCGAAGACTTTCTACTATAATAACGCAGGAATCTATCTTGGCACCACGAAACCCCGAGTTTTTGGTTAAACTTTGTACGGGGCCTTACAATCTTATCAATCAATGAAATTTATTTTTTTTGCTCTAATTATTTGTTGATATATCTTAGATCGCTAATATCCTTAGATTAAAAAAGGAAAAAAATTTGAATCCATGATTGCATTTTAAGTAGCCCCAGTGGTCATGAGTAATATCTGTTAAAATCTGGTTACTTGACTTAATTATGCAACTTTTCGATGACGTCAAAAAGAGGAAGATAAGGTGTGCTTTTATTTTGGATTGTGATGTTTATAACTTAATAAACCTGGTCCGTGATGATTTGTGACTTTAAATAAAAAGTCAACTGACATTGTATTTGATGTTGAGCTAAGTTGAAACAGGTTTCATGCTTCTGAAAAGCACAAAGTTTGTCATCATCAAAAAGGAAAAATTTGTTAACCTGAGCAGTTTTGGTTTTGATGATTGAAAAAGGAACACTTGCATGAACCAGGTTCATGGACAATATACACAGGTTATGGTCAAATTCAAGTAAAAGGTATGCACGTTCAAGGGATAAGTATAAGTGGTTATTTTTTATAATCCCTGAACGAAAAGATTTCATATTTGATAAGGAGCAGAACTCCTTACTTGAAGAGAACTTTATCCAAGATAAGAAAATAGTTAGAAGTTGAAGTTAACTAGAACTCTTCCACCAAGGAAGAGTAAAGCATCAGGTTTCTAGTTAATCCTAATCCTACTAACTCTATATATATCAGTTGTGTTCTCTTTAATAAGTGACGCACACATACTGAAGTTAAGCAAGAATTGAGAGCCAAATATCAAGGCATTTTGTGAGCAATTCCTATGAGTTTCAAGAGTGCGAACCTGAAGCTACACGAATGAGATTAAAGAACCAGTTTCATGTGTCTATCTTTTATTCTAGCTCAATTGTAGTAGGAGCTTTTGAGTTGTACATTTCAGCTTTTCTTAGAGGTAAATTTTATTAGGTACTTAAGTTGTATCATTCAAGTTAGATTTAACTTGAAATAGTCGCAACAGCTTATGGCTGGTTGCTACAAAGGTTAATCCTTAGGTTTGCAAGAGTTTGTAAATATTATTGTTCGCTTAGAGTTATAGTGAAGTGTGGATAAATTCTACTGGGAAGTAGGTCGTGATCTTTTTACCTTTTGAGCCGGGTATTGTTCACGTAAAAATACTTGTGTTCTTTACTTTCTGCATTACTTATTCCACAATAGTAGATTAAGGAATGCTTAGAAGAATCAGGTCCTTCTATAATCCAGTGGCAAAAATTGAACACCACACAAATCACCCCTCCCCACCCTTCTGTTGTGTGGTATTGAAGTATAAAACATCACATGTAGATTTCTTCATTTAGTTCTCCATTGAGAAAAGTTATCTTCACGTCCATTTGGTGTAATTCCAAATCCAAACGTGCAATAATAGTCAAAAGTAAGCGAATTGAGCTAAACTTCATAACAGGTAAAAATGTTTCCTCATAATTTATTCCAGCTTCTTGAGTAAAGCCTTTTTTCACCAATCGTGCCTTTTCTCTTTCTATTCACTCATCTGCTTTGCATTTATCTTTGAGAATCCATTTGCCCAGGTGGAAGGTCAACTAGATCCTAGACTTTATTGGTTTTCAAGGACTCCAATTTTTCTTTCATTGCTTTCATCCACTGATGCTTAGAAGAATCAGGTCCTTCTATAATCTAGTGGCGAAAATTGAACACCACACAAATCACCCCTCCCCACCCCTATCTTGTGTGGTATTGAAGTATAAAACATCACATGTAGATTTCTTCATTTAGTTCTCCATTGAGAAAAGTTGTCTTCACGTCCATTTGGTGTAATTCCAAATCCAAACGTGCAATAATAGTCAAAAGTAAGCGAATTGAGTTAAACTTCATAACAGGTAAAAATATTTCCTCATAATTTATTCCAGCTTTTTGAGTAAAGCCTTTTTCCACCAATCGTGCCTTTTCTCTTTCTATTGACTCATCTACTTTGCATTTATCTTTGAGAATCCATTTGTTCCCAATGGCTTTATGCCCAGGTGGAAGGTCAACTAGATCCTAGACTTTATTGGTTTTCAAGGACTCCAATTTTTCTTTCATTGCTTTCGTCCACTGATCTTTTTCAGGGTTTGATAAAGACTCAGCTACATACTTTGGCTCATTCATTTCTATAGGAGATACCAAAACATGCAATCTTCAATCTCATAAGTACGTTTGGGGATAATTTTTTCTAGTACTCTTTCGTAGTTAAAATTTAGGTTCGTTACAAAGATTTTGGGATTGAGGATTCCCACTCCCACTCGGATCAAGAACAAGATCCTGATCATTTTTATTATCAATCGTGTCAGAAGGCACTTGCTGACTATCTAAGTTCAACATTTCATAAAGAGGATCCCCACTCTTTACCTCGCCCTTCTTTGGAAAATTATTCTCCAGAAATGTGACATCTCGTGATTCAATCTCAGTAACACTTCCATCCTCTAATTCACTAATGAACGCATACCCTTTGGAGTGTTCTGGATATCTTAAAAAATACATATGTTGCCTTTTGGACCTAATCTACCAAACTTGCTAAAAGAATTTTTTACATATGCAGGACAACCCCAAGGTCGTAAATCATTTAAGTTTGGTGTATGACCAGTCCAAAGCTCATAAGGAGTGAAAGAAACTGATTTAGAAGGCACTTTGTTCAATATGTAGGTTGCAGTCAATAACGCATCTCCCCAAAATAAGATAGGTAAATTTGCATACGCCATCATGGACCTATTATATCCAGTAGTGTTCTATTCCTCCTTTCTGCTACACCATTTTATTTAGGCCTGTGAGGAATAGTGAACTGTCTGGTGAGGCTTTTTTTGTTACACGATTCTTCAAATTCTTTTGATAGATATTCACACCCTCTATCGGTTCTTAAGGTCTTAATCCTTTTGTCTAATTAATTCTCAACTTCATTCAAATATTTCTTTAAGCATTCAAGTGTTTCATGTTTATGAGAAATCAAATAGATATAACCAAATCGTGTAAAATCGTCAATAAACATAATAAAATATAAAGCACCAGACCTAACCCTCACATTTATTGGACCACAGATATCATAATGGATTAATTACACTGGAAAAGCAATTCTCTAAGCCTTTCCAAATGGTTTACATATAATCTTTACGGCAAGACAATTTTCATAAGTTGGCATTTTAATTTTACAGAAAGAACCTAAATGTCCTTCATTGGCCAATATATTCATTCAATCCTGCCCTATGTGACAAAGTCTTGCATGCCATGTAATAACATTAACATCATTATTACTAGAATAACATGCCATAACACAACGGTCAATATAATAGTTATACGTAAAAGGATTACAATCTAACACAGTAAAAACCAAAACCATAAAAAAATATTGTCTAAGAGTAATTCTAATACCATTGCGACTAAAGTTCAAATTGAAATCTAAATCTAGAAGAACAAACACAGAGACTAAGTTTCGTCGAATCTCTGGAACATATATGATGTCATGCAATATCAAAGATTGGCCACCACGCATGTCCATTCTACAAGTGCCTATCCATTTGACTTCAAGCTTTGCATTATTTCACACATATACATGCCTTGATCCAGGTAAAACTCGATAAAACTCTATAAACGCTTCTCTATCATAGCTCACATGGTCAGTGGCCCCTAAGTCTACAATCCACACATGATAAGATTTAGTTAGTAAAATAGTGCTATAAACATATATAGCACTTAGAGATGCATTTTGAAATACTACCTTTTTCGGCTCAGTGCACTCACGAGCAAAATGCCCTGGAACTTGGGAATTGTAACACTTCATCTTACTCTTGTCTTTCTTAGAATTTGGCTTGTTTCTTTTCATAGAGGATCCTTCTCCGATCTCCTTACTTTTTTTGTTATTTTTTCAGTTTCTCTTGCACTTGAAGCTTGAACTCTTAGTACCACAAAGGCACTAGGTACAACTTTAGAGGCACCAAACCGCTTGTCTTCAAGCTCCACATGACAAGCAACATCAACAAAAGTTTTGATGATATTATTGTGGGTCAAGTTAGCCTTCAGATGTTCCCAATTATTAGAAAGAGACCGAATCACTACCTGAACCTGCTGCTCATCAGAGAGAACATGACCAACACTTTTGAGGTGAGCAATCATATTTAATATCACCCTTAGATATTTCTTGACACTGTGATCATGACGCTTTTTGTACGTGTCAAACTTGATTGCCAGCTGTCTAAGGCGAACCACAGTCATGCCGCCATATGCCTCTCTTAAATGTGCCCACGTGGCTTGAGCAGTAGAATATTGCTAATATTAATGGATGAGATCATCAGCAACTGAAGTTACAATAATTCCACATGTAGTGGAATCTTTCTTTTTTCAAATATTGTAGGTTTCTAGATCCCTCCTATGTTGAGCAATGTTACCCTCCTCTAGGTGACTCATAGCATGGTTAATATTTTCAAGAGCATCTTGCTCTTCGAGTACATACCACATCTTACGACTCCAGATGTCGTAATTTTTATCATTCAGTTTGTCACCCTTGTTCAAGTCATCAATGATACTTTTCGATGACATGTCTATTATTAGAGACAATATTATAAGTTTAACTCATAAATATATACTTCAGTCAATTTATGCATATGATTACACACTCAAGCAAGTTAATTATAATATTAATTTTATTTTAAATATAATCGAAAGGTCACTACATTTCCATTCATCATCTACAATAACAACAACAACAATAAACCTGGTAAAATCCCACAAAGTGGGGCCTAGAGAGGGTAGAGTGTATGCAGATCTTACCCCTACCTTACGAAGGTAGAGAGGTTGTTTCCGATAGATCCCCGACTCAAGAAGAAAAAACTAAAAAGGAAGTAGAAATAACAAGTAGTAACCATATCAAGCAAAGATGATAAAATAGCCGAGGGGAAAGAAACGACATATAGTAAAAGAAATATACGGATACAAAGAAATGAAAGTACGAGACTAACACTAATAAGACCTAAAAATAAGACACGCCCGCTAAATCACTATCCTTCTACCCTAATTCTCAACCTCCATACCTTTCTATTAAGGGTCATGTTCTCAGTGAGTTGAAGTAGCGCCATGTCATGCCTAATCACCTCTCCCCAATACTTCTTAAGCCTCCCTCTATCTCTCCTCAGTCCCCTCATTTCCAAGCTTTCACGCCTCATCACTGGGGCATCTATGCACCTCCTCTTCACATGCCCGTACCATCTCAATCTAGCTTCCCTCATCTTGTCCTCTATATGTACCACTCCCACCTTTTTTTTAATATCAATATTTCTTATCTTATCCAACCGAGTATGCCCACACATCCATCTCAGTATCCTCATTTCCGCTACTTTCATCTTATGGACATGGGTGTTCTTGACATGACAATACTACCACTCTGTAAAACTTACTCTTAAGTCTTGGTGGCACCTTCTTATCACACAAAACCCTGAAGCGAGCCTCCATTCCATCCCTCTTGTTCCAATACGATGGGTATTTTCATTCATCATCTATATCTAAATATTTTAATTATTATTAAAATTACTTCCTAGAGTGTGCTTCATTTCAAGTCTCAATTTATTATAAAATAAAATAAATAATAGATAATACATGTAACTGGTGAGACGAACCACAAAAATTTCAAATCTCGCTAAAATAAAATATACAATAACTATTTACATGTTTGCTAGGATATACGTATACCAAGTGAATACTAACTTTTGCACATATATGCTAAAAGGTGCACTAGGCCAAATATCATGATAAATATCAGTTAAAACTTCACCCCCAAGGTTATTGAAGAGAGCCCACTAAAATATCTAATGCTTCCCAATCAGTAATCTCTATGTAATTAGACAATGCAGCTCTTTCTAACTGAAAAAAATGCACATGTTCATCAATGGAAGCATCAGGGCCTATTTTAAATTCCGTAAACTCCCTAAGTTTCTTTTCTCCTTCCCTTCGCTCAACCCTCTGATCCCTTAACTCATTTTGCATCGCTCTCAGGATATTCCTGATGACTGCAGGCTCCAAGTATGAATCATTATAGAAGTAAGTCATGTGATGATGCATCCTTCTACGTTGTCCCCTTCCCCGACTTCGAGAACTCCCACTTGGAGTAATTCGAACTTGTCCCTGTTCATCCATATCTGAAATAGGACCAAGAAAACAATAAAATGGTTACAACCATTCAATGTGATAATATATGTCACAATAACTCGTAGAAGTATATTAATATAAGGGGTTAGGGCTAAACTAATTTTCTATATTAAGGAGATAGTAAAATATATTAAAATCAGTTTTTATTAGTTCATGGTCCACAAAAAAAAGTTTATTAAGGAAACTTATTCAAGTTATCCATAGTTTCTTACGTAATTGAATTCCATATCACTTCAGATAAAGTATGGCCATTTGTTAAAAAAATTGTTTATTGCCAGTGGCACTTCCCTAACAAAATTAGTATGGTCAAAATTCTATATGCCATATCCAAACGCCTCCAAAACAAATGTGAAAGTACTATCGTGTAGTGTATAATAACAAAGGGACAATTCAGCGAATTCATGGAACCTACATATGTGCTTTTAATATGCCCAAGACACTGTCATCATTAGATTGATATGTAGGAAATTTCTATAACATGATAGACTTTGTTTATAAAAGAATATCATTCTAACAAATCTATTTTTTATAAAATAACTATACTTGTCAAAAGAAAATATATACAAGATATATGAAGATCATTATAAAACCCGACAAATTCTCCTATTTTCCTTCTTTGTCCGCAGTCTCAGGGAAAGCATCTAACATCAATTTATTTGTTTTCAGAATAAAACTCGATTAAGTCATCAAGTTTGCGGCGCACAAAAAAAAAATTCAGCACCTATGCCAAACAAAGATTATCTGTAAGGAAGTATATATCATGGTGGCAACAACTAGGAGTAAACAACGTAGGCTCTGATACCATTGTAAGATTAAATCACAGGGCGAGAACAATAATAGTGTACCTATTAATAACACAGCAGAAGAATTGTTGAACTCACTATCAAAATAATAACTCCAGGTCGTATTCTAAATCTCTTGAAAACAGAGTTCTATCCACAAACTAAATATCCTAGTTTTTTATGTTTTATGGGAAAATCCAAAATGAAGTTTTATGTCTCTTGAAGTTATGTGGAAAGGGTATGCAGACTTTTCCTTATAAGAAAGAAAAGATACAGTTTTCTTCTGAAAAAAACAACTTCCCACTCTTCCATCATTTTTCTCATTTTTTTATTGTGCAGTAACTTCTTTATAGATAACTTCCTTATCTCTCTTTTACATGGGTTGATCAGTCCACATAGAGTGACCCAAAACTAAAAAATCCAATAGTATATATTCTCTCTGTTGCAAAAAGAATGAACATATTTAATTACATACGAAACTTAAAGAAAGAAAGAATGAACATATTTAATTAGATACGAAACTTAAGAAAGAATAGAAGACCTATGAAACTTGTGATCTAAAACAAATTATATATTTTCGTTTTGTTATAAATTATCTTATTGAGGATAAAATGAAAAGTATAATATTACATCTTTTTAAATTTTAAAAAAATTATTCTTTTTTAAAGGGACTAAAATGAAAAGAGGTTTCATTCTTTTGATGAGGGAGTCTATGATACAATATGACCATTTTCCCTACCTTGTACTTAGTTTTTGAATTTTATAATTGGTTAAAGCCACGAACTTTTGAATATCATAAAACCCAAACAAATTCTAAATTTTCAATATTACGCAACATGCATTTTTCATGACAATCTGTTCCAACAAATTAAATTAACAATATATAAGTACTTAGTAGGCCACCAATTAATGTTGTCTCGTCCAATACTTATATCTTTTGATCATCAGTTGCTCCATTATATTTTCACTCTCCCAAGTTCCTATTACTCCTTTCAATATATATTTCCAATTTACCATTGAATATATATATCAACATTTAGCTTTATTAAATACTCCTTTATTACTCATAAAGGAACCAAGTGTTCAACGTGAAGATGAGGTTCAAGGCTGGAATAGAAAGCAGAGTCAGGAGGTGCAATATTAAAGGACCAATTATTAGAGTTCTTATTAAGGCTAGGGATTTTTATATCCGAAACCTATCGGATTATTCTGAAAATGTTGTCTATGGCTATCTAATGGGCTGTTCTTCAGCTCCACAATTGCACCCGACTACTAATTTCAGTATCAACTCTTCTATATCTCCGCTCAAGGGACAATCCTCAGCTAAAAGTAGGGTGCGTGTGGTTCCTCTTTAAGATAATTAATTGTTGAAACATGACTAGGACTGAAATTTATAAACCAAAAGCAGCAAAAACTCAAATTTATAAGGTAAAAAATATAGAGTATTTTTTTTAGTTTATGTTTTCTAAAAAATTTACAAACAAGATGACTAGGACTGGACCTCGCGTATATCTAGAGCTCAGGTAAATAAAGGACACTTTTGAGGCATTTTCAAGGCCCACATTGTCGAGCTTCTGGTGAATTTACGGAAAAATCATGAAATATCAGTTTATTAGCTAAAATATTCATCTAGCTCAAGATGCTTGCTTGCTTTCACAGGGTTATCATTGTCTTTTCTGTTATTTCAGCCACACTTTGTACTAAACATGGGGACCACAATTAGTGAACTCCATAATACGCTACTCCCTAAAACTAAATAGGAGACTTTAATAAAATAAAATTATTATAAGTTATTTTAACTGGATTATCTGGATACACTATTATATCTATTGTCTTGGTTAAAAGTAGGTTAATTTGTTATTAACTTTACTCAGGATTTTTTTAATTGAGAAACCGTCAAAAGTAAATTAAATTTTCTAACGTTTAAACAATTTAACTTATAAAAGTACTATTGATCTACTATTATGACGGAAAAAAATCAAACATAACAAAAGTTAAGAAGAAAAAACCTGTCAAACTGTTTCATTTTAAAAATCTAAAGAAAACTTTCTAATTTCTGGAAGCGCTTTTATAGTAAAAACACAAAAAAATTGAAAAACTTTACAAAATTATACTTCTACCCTTAGAAAGGTCATGAAAAGAAATTCAATATTTTTTGTGTGAATAACTTCTTTCCAAACGTAATAAAAATACATCGGGGTGAAGAATAAATAAAATCAAGTACCAATTATTGTAGTTGATTTAATTGAATTGCAGTTGAACACATGTAATTCAAATAGCTTATTGAGAAAAAAAATTAATCATCATTAGGCGCTACAACAACAACCCAGTAAAATTCCATAAGTGGGGTCTAGGAAGGGTAGAGTGTACGCAGACCTTACCCCTACCCAAGGGGTAAAGAGGCTGTTTTCGATTGACCGGCTCAATAAATCTATTTATTGGTTTACATATCCATTTATAAAAGATCAATAAATCTATTTGGTTTATATTATAAGAAAAATCAAATTATGGTGGATGTCTACTCTTCCTCCATGATCTTCTCAAATGCTTAATGACATATTCAATGACATATTTTTATGCTTAATGACATATTCAATGACATATTTTTATGCTTAATGACATATTCAATGACATATTTTT
>AWOL01S0001976.1:0-41782 GCA_000715115.1 Nicotiana otophora | reverse complement strand
AGAAAATGGGCAGCTGAAAAAGTAATGCATGTAATGAATTATTATGAGTACATCTAGATCCTCGTATGAGAAAATGTAAACTTGAAGTTCAAGTGATAATTCATTTGCAAAATATTGCAAGGCGTATTTGCTGACCCAAAGCTAAATGTCATATTCAGCCTGCTAATGCTCCAAATAAAATAAAGTTCATAATGAATAGAGTCTATGGCATGCATGAAGCATAATAGACTAATCGGTTCCAAAGATAAAACTCCTTGAAGAAGGAGATGAGCAAATGTTCAAGATGGTCATAATATGGAGGCAAGTGCTCTAAAAGAGTACCACGACATAACACTTCATAAGACCTCATGGGAGAGGCTCAGGTACCTGAAAATAATAAGATAAAAAGATCTCAATAAGTTATGTCTTTATTGGGTAATAGTAGAACCGATATAAAATGATCGTCGACGATATTGTTAATATAATGTAGCGCTTAATGTTATTAATATTGACGAGGATCTTTCAAATCTGTCATGAAATTTGGACAGTTTGGCCAAATGAAAAATACGCAATGAAAATTGATTTCACCTGAAAAATATGAAGTTGGACGGATAGTACCAACACCTGAAAGTATAAAGCCAGTGGAGGTATAAATGTGTTCTTGTGCGAAAAAAAAAGGGGGTAAAGTCGATAAACATAAAGATGACTTGTGTCACAAGAAAATTTATAAATATTTTGGCATTGATTATATAGAGACATGTTCTCCTGTGGTGGATGTCGCCATTTCAGGTTTTAATATGGCAATACAAGAAAAACGTGATATGCGTATAATGGAATCATTGAAGGATTTAAATTGTTCCGAAGCATATTAAGGTTTCCAAAAAATTTATTAAATAAAGCTTCAAAAATCCTTATACTGATTGAAACAATCAGGGCGCATGTGGTATAATCGCCTGAGTGAGTACCTGTTGAAAGAAGGGTACACGAATGATTCAATTTGTCCTTGTGTCTTTATAAAAAGATATGGATCTAAATTTATTATAATTACTGTGTATGTTGATGATTTAAATATCATTGGAACTCCTAGGGAGCTTCCTAAAGCAGAAGAGCTTCCTAAAGCAGTAGACTATTTAAAGAAAGAATTTGAAATGAAAGATCTTGAAAAGACAAAATTTTGTCTTGGTCTACAAATTGAGTATATGAAAGATGAAATTTTTGTTCATCAATCAGTATACACTAAAAAGATTTTAAAGCGATTCTATATGGATAAAGCACATCCATTCCGAACTCATAAAAATAATGAAGAGCTTCTTGGTCCCGAAGTACCATATCTTAGTGCAATTGGTGCACTAATATATCTTTCTAATATTACAAGGTTTGATATAACTTTTTCAATTAATGTCTTGACAAGATATAGCTCTGCTCCTACAAGAAAATATTAAATGGAATCAAACACATATTGCGGTATCTAAAAGGGACTACCGATATGGGGTTATTTTATGGCAATGATTGCAGTCCCGATCTTGTTGGTTATACCGATGCTGATTATTTATCTGACCCACACAAGGCTCGATCTCAAATAGGCTATATATTTACATATGGAGGCACTGCCATATCTTGGCGATCGACTAAGCAATCAATCGTGGCTACGTCATCTAATCATGTTGAGATAATTGCTATTCATGAAGCAAGTCGAGAATGTATATGGTTGAGGTCTATAATACACCTTATTCGAGACAAATATGGTTTGAAGTGTGACAAACTACCCAAAATTGTGTATGAAGACAATGCAGCATGCATAGCCCAATTGAAGGGAGGATTCATAAGAGGGGATAGGACAAAGCAAATTTCACCGGAGTTATTTTTCATGCATGATCTTCAAAAGAATGGTAATATCAATGTGCAATAGATCCGTTCAAGTGATAATATGGCTGATTTGTTCACCAAATCTCTACCGATGTCAACCTTCAAGAAACTAGTGTACAAGATTAGGATGCGAAGGCTCAAGGATGTGAATAGATGCTCTCATCATGGGGGAGTTAATACGTGTTGTACTCTTTTTCCCTTACAAGTTTTTGTCCCACTGGATTTTCCTTGCAAGGTTTTTAACGAGGCAACCAAAAAGCGTATTTCTAAACATGTGTACTCTTTTTCCTTCACTAGGATTTTTTTTCCATAGGGTTTTTTCCTAATAAGGTTTTAACGAGGCACATTATCTATGGACATCCAAGGGGAAGTATTATAAGAAAAATCAAATTATGGTGGATGTCTACTCTTCCTCCATGATCTTCTCAAATGCTTAATGACATATTCAATGACATATTTTTATGCTTTATGACATATTCAATGACATATTTTTCTTCACTTTTCATGCCTATATAAAGGCCTTGTAATAGATAGGAAAATACACACAATTGAAGAAGAAATACTCTTTCTTCTCTCTATCTCTATTTCTTGTTCATGTTTTACTAAATTGCTTTTATTTCATAACTTGTTCTTGTTCATGTTTTACTAAATTGCTTTTAATTCATAACAGTTTACATGTTGAAACCATCATATTTACTGCTCATTTTTATTTTTGTTGTGATACTGAAAAAAATAAAAATCTTTACATTAACAGCAAACTAAATGCAAGTAGTAAAATCAAAGGGTTGAGTTGATATAAATATTAAAAAAGAAAACATATTATCTACTTCGAGATTTGAAAAATTATTTCATGTCCTGCTTCTTAATTACTATCTAGTGATATATAATTTTATTTGTAAAATATATATTTTTGAGTTCTTTCTACATAATTTAAATAACTCAAATCACAACTTGAAAAAATAATATGCAACCCAACGCTTGGACTCGGACCCGGACCCGGACTCGGACGCAATAGGGGCCAACTTTTACTAGTTTTATAAAGTGAAAGAAAAATTGTCTTTCAACAAGAAGAAGTCTTCCATTTTGGGATATTATTTGTATCCTTTCTAACAGTTCCTCTAAGCCATTTACTGGAAAAATAAAGAAATAATTTGTTTTCGAGTTGGGAGGGCGATGTCCAAGAATGCAACGTGCCCAATCACAGGAAAAAAGATTCGACTTTTCCCTTCTTCTTTTTTTGGTTATTTATTGTCTGCTTTTTCCATTAAAGCTGCATGCATGCAGAAAGAACAAAAGACCTGGCCACTTTAGGAAAAGGATCCAACTCCAAGTGTATGGAATACACATAAAACCTAATAAGAACAAAGAGGTATTCACATCTTTAAAGGAAATCACAATATAATCGTTAATTTATCAACATAAAAAAGGAATCACAATCATCAATATCAACACAAGTACACAAAACAAATTTTTTAAACATCTGTGGAGACCAATGGTACACGACGCAAAACTCGTTGGAAAATGAGTCCGTCCTTCTATTATTTTCCAGACCTGATCAATGTGCTTCTATTCCACACGTCACAAATTACGCTCTTATACAACCGAATTGGATGGAAAGTCGAAAGACAAGGGAGAAACAAAAGAGGAATCAAGCAAATCCTTATGAACAAAACCATACTTCCTCAACACTTGATTATCTGCAAAATTTAATGCCTTTTGCATTGCATTATAGCAAGTTTCCCAAGAATATATCGGATTATGATCACCACTACAAGGTTCACAACCAGTAAAATGTGTAATAAATGGCCTCTTCCATTTATCCTTAATAAGGTACTCTTCCCAAAGCTTACCGTACCTCTCACTTACCTTCTCTGCATGTCTCCTCCTTAAGCTAGGCATTTTTTTCTCTATTCCAAGGTATTTGTCTGTCATATTATTAAGTTGGCCTATGATGTCTACCCAATAACCTTGGAAATAGTACTCACTTTCTAAGTAAATTTTGTCGCCCCATTTGTCTTTTTCCTTCAAAAGTAAATAGGACAGACCTGATTGGTCATCGGACTGTGGAAAATTCTTGTCTTTGAAAGTTGACTGTAAAATTTGACCCCATTTATCGTACTCCGTTGACTGTGGACCCATCTTTGCCCAAGTTTCCATCAAGTCCATTGACCATTGACAGTTTCGAATCAAGAACACTCCGGCATTGAGACCTGCGGAAGTAGCAAAATAAATTTATATTTTATAATACACATAATTGTTGGCATAAGTTTAAACGGATTGGATTAGACCCATAAAAAGTTAATGGATTAAAATGATCAAAATAGCTTAACTTGACAGAGCCAAAATTCTAATCAATAATCAAAATTTACACTCTAATGACTTGAGTGAAAGTCATCATAATAAGTGTGAGTTCGACTTCCATAATTCCTTCCCCTTCTCATATCTCCTATGTAATAAAATAAAAAAATTTAAACCAATAATTTTTAAAAAACAAATACACTACTTTTCACACTTGTTTCAAAAAGCAAAAATAAAAAGGATGGGAGCTTTGGACATGCTAGGCAAATTGAGTAATAAATCGTTATTGACCTATCTTGATCAAAGAGTCATGTTATTTTCATAGACAGAGCCGAGATTTGAATCATATGGTTTCAATGTTATTGAATTATAAATTAATATTTTTTTTATAAATATTTAATGAATTTTTAAGATACATATAGGGTTTGTTCGGCCAAATCCGTAGCCGACACTCTGGCTCTTGATTATTATTGATTTGACATCTAATTAAGTTTAATCCAAACAGTTACCTGTCCAGCTCTTCTTCTCGTAGATTAATTTGGGCCAACCGTAGACAACAAAGTTGTGGTCTTTGTATTTGTCCAAAGGTAGTTTGAAATCCATGTCAGTGAAGGCAGCATCTGAATCCACCCACCAAATCCACTCTGCTTCTGGATGAGCTACCATAGCTGCTTTAACAGCGGGCATTTTTGCCCAAAAGAAGAACATTTTCGGTTGCAATAATACGTTATTGTAGAAAATATCGTACCCGTGGATTCTGCAGTAGTCCACCTGTTTTACATAAAAATTACTCCGTTATTCGAAAATAATTGTAAGTAGTAGTAATAAATTATTGTAGCTGTTATATGAGTAACTCTTAAATCTAAAAACTAAAATAGAGGTTACAGAAACTTAGAACCGTGAAAATAAGGATAACGGTTAAGTATATTTTTCTAAAATTGAAATGAAACTTAATTACACCTTTGAATTTGAGAAACAAATATACTACTCTTTCATAAATACCTTTCGTACCTTATTCTTGAAGAACCTCAGCAACAAGTGATCGCCGATGGGGTTCTTACACGGTGTCGACTGTGAACCTGAAACGACAAGAATCCGTTCTTTTATACCAGGATTAAATGTCGGATGAAGCTTTAGCCATTTATTTCGCTTCTCGTCCCAGTTTTTTATTGGCTTCTCTATACTGTAGTTCAAATCTGGATCATCATAAAAACTTGCTGCTTCTTGCGAATCTTGATTTAAATTAAAGTCCAAAGTATTGGACTTGGAGTTAATAATGGTAGAAAAACTAGGATTTGGGCTGATGAATGACCATAAGGCCAACAATACCAGTAAAGCCACTAAAGTTCCACCAACAAACACAAACCAATCGGAGAAAAATGATGAAACTTTTGTTCGGTAATCTTGTTTGGTAATTGAGCGGGGTGCATCATTATGGCTCACCATTTTATGAAGATCGATCAGCACTTTTGTCGATTCATTGTAACGGCCAGTACTGCTAATAAACTTAGAATGGTACTTTAATATTGGGGAAGACTGAGGAGACAGATTTTCGAAAATTAAAGCTAGTTCACAAGTTGAAATGTTGGACTCAAGAAAGGGACGTCGATGTAATGGAAAGAGAGACGCATTATTACCAACTCATGACTAAATCTGTCCAATCATTTTACTATATACATAAAATATTTACTAGCCCGATTAATTTGGATTTGTTAGGTAAAGAGTTCATAAAAAGTGGAAATTCTCTCTATTAGAAGTATTTACTTTTCACGACGAGTCGAACCCTATGTTTCTGATAGAGGTAGAAGTACCGTTATGAATTCGACTGAACCCAATAGTATTTTGCTCAAACAATTATTTTGTGTTAAGAATCCATTAAATATATATGTATTAAATTCAGAATTCAAATATTAGCAGTTAAAGTCATCGTTCTTAAATTCGAAACTCATAAAGTTAAAATTATGGTTCCGCCTTTGAAGAGACGGTTTCACGATCCCATTTTCCCCTCGTAGGGTGTCGTGATGGCACTTAGTCTCTAAGACTAGGTAATCCTTACAATTTGCGGAATCAATGAGTAATAAACTGAACTCCCATCTCAACACATGATATATAAATATAAAAATGTCATTCAATAATTACAACTCCCAAACCCGTTGGAAACAAGTCACAAGCTTCTAAGAGCAAATACTAAGTGGCTCTATACATCAGAGTCTAAAGAAAGATAAGTAATACAACATAGTAAGGATAGAGGGGGACTCCGAGGTCTGCATACCTAGAAGTCTCCACATACGGTCCGTCTCACTGGCATATGGTCTGGTGGAAAGAACTTGGATCTGCACAAAAAAGATGCGCAGAGTATAGTATGAGTACGCCACAACGATACCCAGTAAGTGCCAAGCCAAACCTCGGTAGAGTAGTGACGAGGTCAGGTCAGGACCCTACTGGTTTAAAAGAAAAGTAAAGCAGAGGATATAATAATATTTTTGAAATGACTGAGAATTTAAATAATAAGAAGTTTCAGAAAATATCAACACAATAAATAGAGGTACACAGCAGCGCCACTACCGAGCTACCGCCTCGTAGTCCCAAAGTAAATATGCAGTTCAGGGGGATCTCTCGAGTAAACGCCTCGCAGTCCCAAAGTAAATATGTAGTACAGGGGGATCTCCCGAGAAACCGCCTCGTAGTCCCAAAGTAAATATACAGTACAAGGGGATCTCCCGAGTAAACGCCTCGTAGTCCCAAAGTAAATATGCAATACTGGAGGATCTCCCGAGGAACCGCCTCGTAGTCCCAAAGTAAATATGCAGTACACGGGGATCTCTCGAGGAACCGCCTCGTAGTCTTAAAGTAAATATGCAGAACAGGAGGATCTCCCGAGGAACCGCCGTGTAGTCCCAAAGTAAATATGCAGTAGGTAATCAAAGGAAAATATAATTTTTCAGCAAGAATCTTACAGTTAAAGATTTAATTCAAATTAAGGAAAGCAGGTAAAACAACTAAGCATGTTGCACAAATTGTAAGAAAAAAAGTTAAGGTACATAGACATGCGATGCTAGACTAAACATGATCACTACATATGCTAAGGCAACTCAGTTAATGTATTTTAAAAGAAGACAACTCAGTTAATGTATTTTAAAAGATGACAAATCAGCAAGAATCAAATTTCTCATAATCAGCCTGTGTACGCACTCGTCACCTCGCGTACACGGCGCTCACATATAACAAATTGTTACAATAGTACCAAATCCTAAGGGGAGTTTTCCCACACGAGGTTATACAAGTCACTTACCTCAAATGTCGCTCAATTAATCGGTAAGAATGCCTTTTTCTCGATTTTCCGACTCTGAATGGCCCAAATCTAGCCAAAAGCAAATTCATAACATGAATACAATTACAAGAAACTAATTTAAATTATAAATCTACGACTTTAGCAAGGAATCGAAAAATCGCCCCTAAAAGTCGACCCGGGCCCACGTCTCGGAATCAGGTAAAAGTCACAAAATACGAACACCCATTCAACCACGAGTTCACCCATACTAAAATTACCAAAATCCGACGCCAAGTCGCCACTCAAATCTCCAAATTACACTCTCCAAATCCCTAGCCTCAAACTCTCACATTCTACTTTAAACACACATAATCTAGGTGGAAATATAAACGGGGAAACAAGATTATTGATAAAAAATAAGTACAACTTATCTCAAGAAATCCCTGGAAAAGGTTCTCAAATATTGATAAACCCGAGCTCAAATGTCCAACAAATGATTGCCACTTTTGCGGTGAAGTCTCCGCATCTGCGGAGTTCACTGAGATCCCCAGGTTCCGCACATCTCCGCATCTACGGTCCCTCGTCCGCTTCTGCGGAAGCCTCCCCAAGCACTCGCCCGCTTCTGCGATCGATCCCCCGCAGAAGCGATTCCGCTTCTGCGGCCCTCTCACCGCGCCTGCGACCACTGGCCAATTCCCTTAGCCCCGCACCTGCGCCCTATTGCTCGCACATGTGCGCTCGCGCCTGCGGTCAACCTTGCGCAGGTGCGATTACACCAGAACCAGCCCAGCTCCAGAAAATCTTCTAAGTCAAAAACTGATCTGTTAACCATCTTAAACTCACCCGAGGCCCCCAGGACCTCAACCAAATATACCATCCAGTCCTAAAATATCACACGAACTTAGTCAAATCTTTAAATCATATCAAACAACGCTAAAAACATGAATTACATATCGATTCAAGCCTAATGAACTTCAAAGTTGGAAACTTCTACATCCAACGTCGAAACCTATCAAATCAAGTCTGATTGATCTCAAATTTTGCACACAAGTCATAATTGACATTACGGGCCTATTCCAACTTCCGAAATTAGAATTCGACCTCGATATCAAAAAGTCCAATCCCGGTTATACTTCTAAAAAATCATCCCATTTTTTCACTTTCGCCAATTGACGCTAAAATGACCTACAGATCTCCAATTCAACATCTGAAAACGCTCCTAAGACCAAAATTACACCTACGTAGCTATAGGAACCGTCAAAAATCTATTCCGGAACCATCTTCACACAGTTCAAACTACGGTCAATTCCTATGACTTAAACCTTCATTTTAGGGATTATGTGTCCCATTTCACTCCGAAACCAAAAATAAATTTTCCCGTCAAATCACATAACTACTAACTGAAGTAGATGGAGCAATAAATAGGGGTTCGAGACTAATTCTCTAAAAATGACAGTCCAGGTCGTTACAGACTGGCTGTTGTAGTATACTCTTTGGGAAGTTTAATTTACCTTGATATTGATATTCTTATGTACGAGGGAAAAAGTCTTGGATATAAAGTTTAAATGAACAAACGAATTGCTATTTATAATTTTTTAGCGACGGTTCGCATCCAAGAATGGCCTACTGGCGGCTGACAAGCATTTTATGCCAGTAAGACTTGATTGACGAGACGTTTTGTTTGTTTTATCGTTTGTCACAGGGTATCGAAGTAAGAATAGGAAGCTCATGTCGTTTCTCATCGTCTACTCTCCAAACAATGAGGGAACTATTTGTATACGATCAAAATCGAGCTCGCCTGTGACATGGTAGATCAGGCTCAAAACGTGGCAATAAAGGACTGAATATCGACCTCAAGTCCCACCGGGTTAGAACCCGGGGGCAGGATGCCTTCCTTCAAAGAAACATTGTTAGCATAGCCAACAGAAGGCCAAAATATCCGTGATCGGTCGGATATTACAGCGGGAATCATGGCACGTGTCAATAAGGGATCGTCAATCAGTAAATCAAGAGATTTATTTACCATTTATAGAATTGTACCTAAAGTAGGACTCTTCTACTATATAAAGGGAGTCTGATAATTCATAAAACACATTGTAACACGCACTCAAAAGTAATACATTATTATTTTTATCTTTAAGCTCTTATTCATCTGTATCTTAAGACCGATCGAAGTACATCTGGTTCGAGAGTGACAAGTCTTCCAGGACTGAAATTGTCCAATTCGTGTGGTTTGAATTTACTTTTTCGTTATTTATTTCAATTACAACTTAATTTATCACTTTGTATAAAGTTAATCCGCATATCCTTAAAACTACTTACAAATTTAATTGTTATCCGATTTTGAGGGTAAACAGTTTGGCACCCACCATGGGCTAAGGATAATAGTGGTTATTTGATACAAATTTCCATAACACACACTACTTTACACTTGTTCTTTCAAGTGTCTCTAATTTCAGGTTAAATCTCAAAATGTGAAACTCTCAGTCAACACCCTTACATGTTGACAATGAGTCTGGTCATCACGGTGGAAATAACAAAATAGTGCCCTTTGATGAGGTGCCGCCCGTTGATCCCATCGGAATTTCGATCACGGATCCGATTGACGGTTACTTGCATATGTCCATCAACACAAATCTGTCTATCGACCCCGATAATAGCGTTCGTGATAGAGCCCGATCGGCAGCCCAAAATACACAAAATGTTGAAGGAAACGGGATAAATTTATGGGTGATCTTCAAAATAATGCAGGCTAAACAGGCGGCGATATCCCAGTTACAGAACCAAAGCCGCACACCAAGCAGAATTGACACCTGATCCATCGCGGGAAGCCCGCCGAGATGAACCGGTAGCAGAGAGGTTGAATGAAAATGAATCGGGGACTAACCCCGAATCGAGGACTAACCTAGGGCACCGTCGATATTGAAAGGCCTGGATTCCAAGAAGTTTGTTCAAAAACATTTTTCTCCGAGCGCGACTCCAAAGTCGATCCCTAAGAAGTTCCGCATGCCCAAGATTCCTAAGTACAATGGAACGACCGACCCAAATGAGCATGTGACCTCCTACACATGTGCCATAAAAGGGAATGACTTGGAGGATGATGAGATCGAGTCTGCCTTGTTGAAAAGGTTTTAGGAGAACCTGTCAAATAGAGTTATGATATGGTATCACAACTTACCTTCTAAATTGAATCGCTTTCAATGCTTGCAGATTCCTATGTAAAAGCACACGCCGGGGCTATTAAGGTTGAGACCAGGAAGTCAGACCTTTTCAAAATAAAACAGAAGGATAAGGAGATGCTTAGAGAATTCGTGTCCCGGTTTCAAATGGAACAGATGGACCTGCCACCGGTCGCTGATGATTGGGTTGTTCAGGATTTCACCCAAGGACACAACATTCAGAGCTCGTTGGCTTCACAACAGTTGAAACAGAACTTGGTAGAATATCTGGATGTCACTTGGGCCGATGTCCATAACTGGTATCAATCGAAAATCATGGTCGAAGATGATGGGGCCCCTTCCGGTCCGTGTATCCCATCAGAGCCATCGACAGAGTCAAGAGAGACATAGATCGTGAACCGAGATCAAACAGGGATCGGTATCAGCCATACAATGGAGACCAAAAAAGCAGTGGGTCTGGGCGGAACCTTATGAGAAATAAGAGGAGAAATGACCGAGGTCAAAGCAACCGGGGAGTCATCGGCAAAAATATCTTCGACAGGCCCGTCAGACCTAAAGAAGTGCCAAGATTATCAGAGTATAACTTCAACGTCGATGCCACCGCTATCGTATCTGCCATCGGACGCATCAAAGATACCAAATGACCTAGACCTTTAAAGTTTGATCCAGCCCAAATGGATCCCAATCTAATGCACAAATATGATGGCACTCATGGCCACAGAACAGAAGATTGCCGACAATTAATTGAAGATATGGCCCGACTGTTCAACAACGGACATCTTCGAGAGTTCCTGAGTGATCGGGCCAAGAACCACTTCAGGAACAGGGATTCTAGTAAGTATACTGATCAGGAGGAACCTCAGCATGTCATTAACATGATCATCGGTGGGGTCGATATTCCCTAGGAGTCGATGCTGAAGCACACCAAAGTAACCATCATAAGGGAAAACTAGACTTGGGATTACGTACCAGAAGGAACCTTGTATTTCAACAAGGAAGACGCTGAGGGGATCGTACAGCCCCACAATGATGCACTGGTAATATCGATACTCGTAAATAAATCTTGAATTAAGCGTGTGTTAATTGATCCAGGTATCTCAGCCAACATCATCAGATCGAGGGTCGTGGAACAACTCGGCCTACAAGATCAGATCGTACCTACAGTCTGAGTCATGAACGAGTTTAACATGGCATGCGAGATCACCAAAGGGGAGATAACATAATCGGTGAGCGTTGCCGGAACCGTACATGAAGCCACGTTCTATGTAATCGAAAGGGATATGAGATACAATGCTTTATTCTGGAGGCTATGGATTCATAATATGAGAGAAATATACTCGACACTACACCAGGTGCTGAATTTCCCAACACCTAGAGGAATCAACACAGATTATGGGAAACAACTGGCCACTAAGGAGATGTTCTTGGTCGATGAGGTGATCCCGGCATCCATATTCTCGATATCGGAGGATCTTAATCGGATGGTCAAAGAAGGGGCCAAATAGCAATCACTGATACCATCCTCGACAAAATCGGAGGAACGAGGGGTAGACGAGGACGACTACGGAGTCCCTAGATCTTTCATAGCCCCTTATGATTCCGACGCTACAAAATCAACGATCGAGGAACTAGAGCAAGTAGTACTAATTAAGCACTTGCCCGATCGAAAGGTATACCTGGGCACGGGGTTAAACCCCGAGCTTAGGAAAAAACTCATTCAATTTCTTATAGCTAATAAAGATTGTTTTGCTTCGTCCCACCTTGATATGACAAGGATCCCGCCGAAAATAATCACTCACAAGCTTAGCCTAAACCCGAAGTTCCACCGATCAAGCTGAAGAAGAGACCCCAGTCCGAGGTCAAACATGCTTTCATCAAGGACGAAGTATCTAAACTCCTTAAAATAGGGTCCATTCGGGAGGTTAAATATTCAGATTGGTTAGCGAACGTAGTGGTGTTCTCTAAAAAAGGGAATAAATTACGAATGTGTGTAAACTATAAGGATTTGAATAAGGCATGTCCCAAGGACTCCTTCCCTTTGCCCAACATCAATTGCATGATCGATGCCACGGCCGGCCATGAGATTCTTAGTTTTCTCGATGCATACGCCGGGTACAACCTAATACGTATGAACTCGGTCAATCACGAAACAACCTCCTTCTTCACTAAGTACGACACCTATTGCTATAACATGATTCCATTTGGATTTTAAAATGTCGATGCCACTTACCAATGCCTAGTAAACCGGATATTCGAGGAACAAATAGAAAAATCAATGGAGGTTTACATTGACGAATGTTGGTTAAGTCCCTGTGAAAAGAGGACCATTTGAAACATTTGCAAGAAACCTTCAGCATATTGAAGAAGTATAATATAAATCTGAATCCAGAGAAATGTACATTTGGTGTTGGATCCGATAAATTCCTCGTATTCATGGTATCCAACCAGGGAATCGAGATCAATCCCGACAAGATCAAAGTCATCGAAGATATCACAATTGTGGACAACGTGAAGGTTGTGCAAAGATTAACCGGACGCATAGCCGCCCTGGGGCGATTCATCTCGAGGTCGTCTGACAAGAGCCACCGATTCTTCTCACTATTGAAGAAGAAGAATAACTTCTCATGGACACCGGAGTGCCAACGGGCCTTTGAGGAACTCAAGAGGTATCTATCGAGCCTACCTCTGCTTCACACGCCGAAGACAAACGAACAACTATACTTGTACTTGGAAGTATCAGAGATAGCGGTAAGTGGAGTCCTGGTCCGAGAAGAGAAAGGTATGCAATTTCCAATTTACTATGTTAGTATGACCCCTCGGTGAGGCCGAAACTATGTACCTTCACCTAGAAAAGTTGGCGCTCACTTTGCTAAATGCCTCTAGGAAGCTGAAACCATATTTTCAATGTCATCCCATATGTGTTGTGACTACTTACCCATTACGAAATATAATGCATAAACTCGAGCTCTCGGGGCGATTGTCCAAATGGGACGTGGAAATCAGTGGGTACGATATTGAATATCGGCCCCGGACCACCAATAAATCTCAAATTTTGGCAGACTTTGTGGCCGACTTTACGCGGGCCCTAATACCCGATGTCAAAAGATAGTTATTATTGAACTCGGGGACTTCTTCGGGGATCTGGACCCTCTGTACGGATGGTGCCTCGAACGCAAAAAGGTTTGGGCTTGGAATCATATTAAAGACAGCATCATGCAATGTAGTTAGACATTCTTTTAGGACTGTTAAATTGACTAACAACGAGGTCAAATATGAGGCCATGATTGCAGGTCTCAAACTAGCTAAAAGCTTGGGGGCGGAGGTAATTGAAGCTAAGTGCGACTCCCTCTTTTTGGTGAACCAAGTTAATGGGATGTTTGAGGTCTGCGAAGAACGAATGCCAAGGTACTTGGATAAGTCGCAGGTAACATTACATCGATTCAAGGAGTGGAATCTACAACACGTGCCCTGGGATCAAAATAGTGAGGCTGATGCCCTTGCTAACCTAGGATCGTCGGTCGAGGACGATGAGTTCAACACGAGGGCAGTCATACAACTCATGAGATCGGTAGTAGAGGAAGGCCATGTCGAGATAAACTCAACGAGCCTGACTTCGGAATGGAGAAACAAATATATAGAATATCTGAAGACCGAAAAACTGCCCTCGGATTCAAAAGAATCGAGGGCCATGCGTACGAAGGCAGCCCTATTTAGCATGTTCGAAGACGGAACCCTATTCAGAAGAACATTCGAAGGCCCCCAGGACCTCAACCAAATATACCAACCAGTCCTAAAACATCACACGAACTTAGTCAAATCTTTAAATCACATCAAAAACTGCTAAAACCATGAATTACTTATCGATTCAAGCCTAATGAACTTCAAAGTTTCAAACTTCTAAATCCGACGCCGAAACCTATCAAATCAAGTCCGATTGACCTCAAATTTTGCACACAAATCATAATTGACATTACGGGCCTATTCCAACTTCTGAAATCAGAATCCAACCCCGATATCAAAAAGTCCACTCCCGGTTATACTTCTCAAAAATCATCTCATTTTTTAACTTTCGCCAATTGACGCTACAATGACCTACAGATCTCCAATTCAACATCCGAACACGCTCCTAAGACCAAAATTTCACCTACGTAGCTATAGAAACCGTCAAAAATCCATTCCGGAACCATCTTCACACAGTTCAAACTACGGTCAATTCCTATGACTTAAACCTTCATTTTAGGGATTATGTGTCCCATTTCACTCCGAAACCAAAAATAAATTTTCCCGCCAAATCACATAGCTACTAACTAAAGTAGATGGAGCAATAAATAGGGGTTCGAGACTAATTGTCTCAAAATGACAGTCCAGGTCGTTACAGACTGGTTGTTGTAGTATACTCTTTGGGAAGTTTAATTTACCTTAATATTGATGTTCTTATGTACGAGGGAAAAGGTCTTGGATGTAAAGTTTAAATGAACAAACAAATTGCTATTTATAATTTTTTAGCGGCGGTTCGCATACAGGAATGGCCTACCGGCAGCTGACAAGCATTTTATGCCATTAAGACTTGATTGACGAGACATTTTGTTTGTTTTATCGTTTGTCACAGGGTATCGAAGTAAGAATCGGAAGCTCATATCGTTTCTCATCGTCTACTCTCGAAAAAATGAGGGAACTATTTGTATACGATCAAAATCGAGCTCCCTGTGACATGGTAGATCGGACTCAAAACGTGGCAATAAAGGACTGAATATCGACCTCAAGTCCCACCGGGTTAGAACCCGGGGGAAGAATGCCTTCCTTCGAAGAAACATTGTTAGCATAGCCAACAGAAGGCCGAAATATCCATGATCGGTCGGATATTACAGCAAAACTCATGGCACGTATCGATAAGGGATCGTCAATCAGTAAATCAAGAGATTTATTTACCATTTATAGAATTGTACCTAAAATAGGACTCTTCTACTATATAAAGGGGGTCTGATAATTCATAAACCATATTGTAACACGCACTCAAAAGTAATACATTATTATTTTTATCTTTAAGCTCTTATTCATCTGTATCTTAAGACCGATCGAAGTACATCTGGTTCGAGGGTGACAAGTCTTCCAAGACTGAAATTGTCCAATTCGTGTGGTTTGAATTTACTTTATCGTTATTTATTTCAATTGCAACTTAATTTATCACTTTGTATAAAGTTAATCTGCATATCCTTAAAACCACTTACAAATTCAATTGTTATCCGATTTTGAGGGTAAACAGATTGGCACCCACAGTGGGCTAAGGATAATAGTGGTTATTTCATACAAATTTCCATAACACACACTACTTTACACTTGTTATTTCAAGTGTCTCTAATTTCAGGTTAAATCTCAAAATGTTAAACTCTCAGTCAACACCTTTACATATTGACAATGAGTCTGATCATCAAGGTGGAAATAACAATATAGTGCCCTTTGATGAGGTGCCGCCCGTTGATCCCATCGGAATTTTGATCACGGACCCGATTGACGGTTACTCGCATATGGACATCAACACAAATCTGTCTATCAACCCCGAGAATAGCGTTCGTGATAGAGCCCGATCGGCAGCCCAAAATACACAAAATGTTTAGGAGACGGGATCAATTTATGGGTGATCTTCGAAATATTACAGGCTAAACAGGTGGCGATATCCCAGTTACAGAACCAAAGCCGCACGCCAAGCATAATTGACACCTGATCCATCGCGGGAAGCCCGCCGGGATGAACCGGTCGCAGAGAGGTCGAATGAAAATGAATCGGGGACTAACCCCGAATCGGGGATTAACCTAGGGCACCGCCGATATTGAAAGGCCTGGATTCCAAGAAGTTCGTTCAAAAATATTTTTCTCCGAGCGCGACTTCAAAGTCGATCCCTAAGAAGTTCCGCATGCCCAAGATTCCTAAGTACAATGGAACGACCGACCCAAATGAGCATGTGACCTCCTACATATGTGCCATCAAAGGGAATGACTTGGAGGATGATGAGATCGAGTCTGCCTTGTTGAAAAGGTTCGAGGAGAACCTGTCAAATGGAGAGATGATATGGTATCACAACTTACCTTCTAAATTGAATCGCTTTCAATGCTTGCAGATTCCTACGTAAAAGCACACGCCGGGGATATTAAGGTTAAGACCAGGAAGTCAGACCTTTTCAAAATAAAACAGAAAGATAATGAGATGCTTAGAGAATTCGTGTCCCGGTTCCAAATGGAACGGATGGACCTACCACCGGTCGCTGATGATTGGGTTGTTCAGGATTTTACCCAAGGACACAACATTCAGAGCCCGTTGGCTTCACAACAGTTGAAACATAACTTGGTAGAATATCCGGATGTCACTTGGGCCGATGTCGATAACTGGTATCAATCAAAACTCATGGTCGAAGATGATGGGGCCCCTTCCGGTCCGTGTATCCCGTCAGAACCATCGACAGAGTCAAGAGAGACATCGATCGTAAACCGAGATCAAACAGGGATCGGTATCAGCCATACAATGGAGACCAAACAAGCAGTGGGTCTGGGCGGAAACCCTATGAGAAATGAAAGTAGAAATGACCGAGGTCATAGCAACCGGGGACTCATCAACAAAAATATCTTCGACAGGCCCGTCAGACCTAAAGAAGTGCCAAGATTATCAGAGTATAACTTTAACGTCGATGCCACCGCTATCGTATCTACCATCGGACGCATCAAAGATACCAAATGGCCTAGACCTTTAAAGTCTGATCCAGCCCAAATGGATCCCAATGTAATGCACAAATATGATGGCACTCATGGCCACAGAACAGAAGACTGCCGACAATTAAGAGAAGATGTGGCCCAACTGTTCAACAACGGACATCTTCGAGAGTTCCTGAGTGATCGGGCCAAGAACCACTTCAGGAACATGGATTCTAGTAAGTAGACCGATCAGGAGGAACATCAACATGTCATTAACATGATCATCGGTGGGGTCGACATTCCCTAGGAGTCGATGCTGAAGCGCACCAAAGTAACCATCACAAAAGAAAAATAGACTCGGGATTACGTACCAGAAGGAACCTTGTATTTCAATGAGAAAGACACTGAGGGGATCGTACAACCCCACAATGATGCACTGGTAATATCGATACTCGTAAATAAATCTTGAATTAAGCGTATGTTAATTGATCCAGGTATATCAGCCAACATCATCAGATCGAGGGTCGTGGAACAACTCGGCCTACAAGATCAGATCGTACCTACAGTCTGAGTCATGAACGAGTTTAACATGGCATGCAAGATCACCAAAGGGGAGATAACATAATCGGTGAGCGTTGTCGGAACCGTACATGAAGCCAAGTTCTATGTAATCAAAAGGTATATGAGATACCATGCTTTATTCGGGAGGCTATGGATTCACAATATGAGAGAAATATACTCGACACTACACCAGGTGCTGAAGTTCCCAACACCTAGAGGAATCAACACAGTTTATGGGGAACCACTGGCCACCAAGGAGATGTTCTTGGTCGATGAGGTGATCCCGGCATCCACATTCTCGACATCGGAGGATCTTAATCGGATGGTCAAAGACGGGGCCAAATAGCAATCACTGATACCATCCTCGACAAAATCGGAGGAACGAGGGGTAGACGAGGATGACTACGGAGTCCCTAGATCTTTCATAGCCCCTTATGATTCCGACGCTACAAAATCAACAGTCAAGGAACTAGAGCAAGTAGTACTAATTAAGCACTTGCCCGATCGAAAGGTATACCTGGGCACGGGGTTAAACCCCGAGCTTAGGAAAAAACTCATTCAATTTCTTATAGCTAATAAAGATTGTTTCGCTTGGTCCCACCTTGATATGACAGGGATCCCGCCGAAACTAATCACTCACAAGCTTAGCCTAGACCCGAAGTTCCACCCGGTCAAGCAAAAGAGGAGACCCCATTCCGAGGTCAAGCATGCTTTCATCAAGGACGAAGTATCTATACTCTTTAAAATAGGGTCCATTCGGGAGGTTAAATATTCAGATTGGTGAGCGAACGTAGTGGTATTCTCTAAAAAAGGGAATAAATTAAGAATGTGTGTAGACTATAAGGATTTGAATAAGGCATGTCCGAAGGACTCCTTCCCTTTTCCCAACATCAATTGCATGATCGATGCCACGGCCGGCCATGAGATTGTTAGTTTTCTCGATGCCTATTCCGGGTACAACCTAATACGTATGAACCCGGGCGATTAGGAAAAAATCTCCTACTTCACTAAGTACGACACCTTTTGCTATAACATGATTCCATTTGGATTTTAAAATGCCGATGCCACTTACCAATGCCTAGTAAATCGAATATTCGAGGAACAAATAGGAAAATCAATGGAGATTTTACATTGACGAATGTTGGTTAAGTCCCTACGAAAAGAGGACCATTTGAAACATTTGCAAGAAACCTTCAGCATATTGAAGAAGTATAATATAAATCTGAACCCGGAGAAATGTACATTTGGTGTTGGATCCGGTAAATTCCTCGTATTCATGGTATCCAACCGGGGAATCAAGATTAATCCCGACAAGATCAAAGCTATCAAAGATATCACGATTGTGGACAACGTGAAGGTCGTGCAAAGATTAACCGGATGCATAGCCGCCCTGGGGCGATTCATCTCGAGGTCCTCTAACAAGAGTCACCGATGCTTCTCACTATTGAAGAAGAAGAATAACTTCTCATGGACACCGGAGTGCCAACGGGCCTTTGAGGAACTCAAGAGGTATCTATCGAGCCCACCTATGCTTCACACGCAGAAGACAGTCGAACAACTATACTTGTACTTGGAAGTATCAGAGATAGCGGTAAGTGGAGTCCTGGTCCGAGAAGCGAAAGGTACGCAATTTCCAATTTACTATGTTAGTAGGACCCCTCGGCGAGGCCGAAACTATGTACCTTCACCTAGAACAGTTGGTGCTCGCTTTGCTAAATGCCTCTAGGAAGCTGAAACCATATTTTCAATGTCATCCCATATGTGTTGTGACTACTTACCCATTACGAAATGTAATGCATAAACTCGAGCTCTCGGGGCGATTGTCCAAATGGGACGTGGAAATCAGTGGGTACGATATTGAATATCGGCCCCGGACCACCATTAAATCTCAAATTTTGGCAGACTTTGTGGCCGACGTTACGCGGGCCCTAATACCCGATGTCAAAAGATAGTTATTATTAAACTCGGGGACTTCTTCGGGGATCTGGACCCTCTGTACGGACGGTGTCTCGAACGCAAAAAGGTTCAGGCTTGGAATCATATTAAAGCCACCATCATGAAATGTAGTTAGACATTCTTTTAGGACTGTTAAATTGACTAACAACAAGGTCGAATATGAGGCCATGATTGCAGGTCTCGAACTAGCCAAAAGCTTGGGGCGGAGGTGATCGAAGCTAAGTGCGACTCCCTCTTTGTGGTGAACCATGTTAATGGGATGTTTGAGGTCTGAGAAGAATGAATGCCAAGGTACTTGGATAAGTCGCAGGTAACATTACATCGATTCAAGGAGTGGAATCTACAACACGTGCCCCAGGATCAAAACTGTGAGGCTGATGCCCTTGCTAACCTGGGATCGTCGGTCGAGGACGATGAGTTCAACACGGGGGCAGTCGTACAACTCATGAGATCGGTAGTAGAAGTAGGACACGTCGAGATAAACTCAATAAGCCTGACTTGGGAATGGAGAAACAAATATATAGAATATCTGAAGACTGGAAAACTGTCCTCGGATTCAAAAGAATCGAGGGCCATGCGTACAAAGGCAGCCCTATTTAGCATGTTCGAAGACGGAACCCTGTTCAGAAGAACATTCGAAGGCCCACTCGCGATATGTCTAGGACCAGGAGATACCGAGTACGTTTTGAGGGAAATTCATGAAGGCACCTGCGGAAATCATTCAGGTACCAAATCATTGGTTCAAAAGATAATCAGAGCCAGCTACTACTGGATCGACATGGAAAAGGACGCGAAGGAGTTCGGGAAAAAATGTGATGAATGTCAAAGACATGCTCTGATGATTCATCAACTCGGGGAGCTGCTGCATTCGGTTTTATCACCATGGTCATTCATGAAATGGGGTATGGACATTGTTGGCCCCCTTCCAAGGACACCCGGTAAGGCTCAATTTATATTATTTGTGACTGGCTATTTTTCTAAGTGGGTGGAAGCCCAGGCATATAAAAAGGTCAAGGAGAAAGAAGTCATCGATTGCATTTGGGACCACATCATATGTCAGTTCAGAATGCTGGCCGAGATCGTGTGCGATAGCGAGAAACAATTCATCGGCAGCAAAGTAAGCAAGTTTCTCGAAGATCATAAGATCAAAAGGATCCTATCAACGCACTATCATCCTAATGGGAACAGACATCGAAAAAAGGGAATAAATTGAGAATGTGTGTAGAGTATAAGGATTTGAATAAGGCATGTCCTAAGGACTCCTCCCTTTTTCCCAACATCGATCACATGATCGATGCCACAGCCGGCCACGAGATCCTCAATTTTCGCGATGCCTACTCCGGGTACAACCAAATACGGATGAACCGGGGTGATCAGGAAAAAAACCCCTTCATCACTAAATATGACACATACTGCTATAACGTGATGCCATTCAGATTAAAAAATGTTGGGGCCACTTACCAACGCCTAGTAAACTGGATGTTCGAGGAACAAATAGGAAACTCAATAGAGGTTTACATTGACGATAGGTTGGTTAAGTCCCTGCGAGTAGAGGGCCATTTACAATATTTACAGGAAACCTTCAGCATATTAAAGAAATACAATATGAAATACAATATGACGATAGGTTGGTTAAGTCCCTGCGAGAAATGTATGTTTGGAGTTAGGTCAGGTAAATTCCTCTGATTCATGGCATCCAACCAGGGAATTGAGATCAACCCCGACAAGATCAAATCCATCGAAGATATCATGGTTATGGACAATGTGAAGGTCGTGCAAAGATTAATCGGGTGCATAGACGCCCTGGGGCAATTCATCTCGAGGTCCTCCGATAAGAGCCACTGATTTTTCTCACTATTGAAGAAGAAGAATAACTTCTCATGGACCCCGGAGTGCCAACGGGCCTTGGAGGAACTCAAGCAATATCTATCGAGCCCACTGCTGCTTCACACGTCGAAGACAGACGAACAACTATACCTATACTTGGCAGTATCGAAGATAGTGGTAAGTGGAGTCCTGGTCCGGGATTTACTATGTTAGCAGGACTCTAGGTGAGGCCGAAACTAGGTACCCTCACCTAGAAAAATTGGCGCTCGCTTTGCTAAGCGCCTCTAGGAAGTTGAAACCATATTTTCAATGTCATCATATGTATTGTGACTACTTACCCATTGCGAAATATAATGCATAAACCCGAGCTCTCGGGACAATTGTCCAAATGGGTCGTGGAGATTAGCAGGTATGATATTAAATATCAACCCCGGACCTCCACTAAATCTCAAATATTGGCGAACTTCATGGCCGACTTTATGCCGGCCCTAATACCCGAGGTTGAAAGAGAGTTGTTGGTGAACTCGAGGACATCTTCGGGGATCTGGACCCTCTTTATGGATGCCGCCTCGAACGCAAAAGGGTCCGGACTTGGCATTGTGTTGAAGCCACCAACAAGAAATATAGTTAGACAATCTATTAGGACTGTGAAATTGACTAACAACGAGGCCGAATATGAGCCATGATTGCAGGTCTCGAACTAGCCAAAAGCTTGGGGCAGAGGTGATCGAAGCCAAGTGCGACTCCCTCCTAGTGGTGAACCAAGTTAATGGGAAGAACAAATGCAAAGGTACCTAGATAAGTTGCAGGTAACATTACACCGGTTCAAATAATGGACTTTGCAACACGTACCTCGGGATCAAAACAGTGAGGCCGATACCCTTACTAACTTAGGGTCATCGGTCGAGGACGACGAGTTCAATTCAGGGGCAATCGTACAACTTATGAGATCGATAGTTGAAGAAGGCCATGTCGAGATTAAGTCAACGAGCCTAACATGGGACTGGAAAAACAAATATATAGGATATCTGAAGAAAGGAAAACTGCCTTCGGATCCGAAAGAATCGAGGGCCCTACGTACGAAGGTAACCCGATTTACTTTGTCTGAAAATGGAACCCTGTTCAGAAAAATATTCGATAGCCCGCTCGCGATATGTCTAGGACCGGGAGATACCGAGTACATTCTGAGGAAAATCCACGAAAGCACCTGTGGAAATCATTCAAGCGCCGAATCATTGGTTCGAAAAGTAAACTAGAGCCGGCTACTACTGGATCGATATAGAAAAAGACGCGAAGGAGTTCGTATGAAAATGTGACGAATGTAAAAGACATGCTCTGATGATTCATCAACTTGGGGAGCTACTACATTCGGTTCTGTCACCATGGCCGTTCATGAAGTGGGGAATAGACGTCGTTGGCCCCTTCCATGGGCACCGGTAAGGCTCAATTCATATTGTTTATGACTGACTATTTTTCTAAGTGCGTGAAATCCCAGACAAATGAGAAGGTCAGGGAGAAGGAGGTAATCGACTTCATTTGGAACCATATCATATGCCAGTTTGAGTGCTGGCCGAGATCGTATGTGACAACGGCAAACAATTCATCGGCAGTAAAGTAAGCAAGTTTCTCGAAGACCACAAGATCAAAAGGATCCTATTAACACCCTATCACCCTAGTGGAAACGGGCAAGAAGCATAGACCAACAAAACCATACTCCAGAACCTCAAAAAGAGGTTAACCTATGCCAAAGGAAAATGGAAGGAAATCCTGCCCAAAGTCCTGTGGGCATACCGCACGACCTCAAAGTCTAGTACCGGGGCCACCCCTTTCTCGCTGGTTTATGGCGCCGGAGCTCTAATATTAGTCAAAGTCGGAGAAACAAGTCTCAGGTTCCGATATGCAACTAAGGAATCAAATAATGAGGATATGAACATGAGACTGGAGCTATTAGATGAAAAGCACGAAGTCGCCCTTATCCGATTAGCCGCCCAAAAATAGCGGATCGAGAGGTATTACAATCGAAGATCCAACCTTCGACACTTTAATGTCGGGGACTTAGTGTTAAGTAAGGTCACACTAAGAACCAGGAACCCAAACTGGGAAGGGCCATATCAAATTATAGAGATCACCGAAAAAGGATCGTACAAACTCGGAGCAATAAACGGTCAACAACTACCGAACAACTGGAACGTAACTCATTTGAAGCGATACTACTGCTAAGGTACGAACCCATTCATTCCTTTTATTTATTTGCATTTTGAACTAACACTTGCAGGCAACCGTCAAAGAACGATACAAATTTTAGGCCTGAAAGCATGTGTTGCACCCCTTTTCCCTTGAACCGATTTTGTCCCAAATGGGTTTTTCGGCAAAGCTTTTAACTAGGCAACAGTAAGCGTGCTAACTTAGAATTAAAGTTCGGTTATGAACCGGTGTTGAAGAACACAATAGTAGTATTCGAGGCTTCTCTATGATCGGCCTTGAACACCAGGGGGAATCGCCCTTGGACAATGACTTTAGCAAGGAAAGAAACTTTGTGATCGAATAGTCTCGGCTCGATCGATAGGATTTACTGTAAGGTCCAAATGGTCGAATGCACCGTGCCCGCATAGACTACTCGAGCCCTGACATAAAGCTTGTATACATGTGTAACCATATTTACACACAAAAATAAAAAGAAGTCTCTACCTTGCGTATAAATATCTTGTCCCTTAAATATTTTTGTTCTTTCTTTTCTCTTACAGAATTTCCTACATTCGATCCCCCAAAGGTATCGAGCCCAAGGGTCGCTTTATCCGGGTTCAAAGGATTGCTTTCACTCGGGGACTGTCGTCCAAAGACATACTCGGACGGCCCGGTCTATTAGAGCCCGGGGGCACAAGACTTATTAGGCAGCGCCCGAACTTTAAAGGCTACGACCATCCCCACTCGGGGACTGTTATCTTAGGCAAGCCCGGATAACTCGGGGTAATAATTCTACTGGCCAACACCCGAACTAAAAAGGCTACGACTTTACTAAAACAGCTCGGAGACATCTGAGACCCGTAACAAAAAACAAGGCCTTCAAAAATGTCTAAACCGGTTCAAATGGCTACCCTCAGCAAACTACAATCTAAAAAATTATAAGTACTTTGGGGAAACGTTTCCGGTCATACCAAACCCCCACGATGCCTTAAACAAAATAATGTTGAAGGCAAATCCTGTTCGAACCTCCGAACATGACCTAACCATTTCATGCTAAGGCATTTTGATCTTTGCAAACATAAAGAATAAAGCAAAGGAAAACAAACTCAGAAATTGTCGAAGAGAAAAAAGAAGCCTTGTATTATATATACATATAGTCTTTACAAAGGCCAAGCGGCCTTGACAAAAAGTACAAAAGTACAAAAACACAAAAAACAAAGGAAAATATACAAGGCACTTAAACAACCTGGTCTTCACTGGAGCCCGCCTCGTCGCCAGGGTCTTCGAAGTCTCCTCCACCCTCGGATCCGATCGAATACGCCAACTTCTTGGCCTCGGCTTCGAGCCCCTTAGCACTCTCAATTTAAGCCGATAAGTCGAAACCCCGAGCATGAATTTCCTCGACGATATCCTTCAGTCAATCCTGAGACACCTCGGCGTCAACCTTATATTGGGACACCATCTCATCGGCATCGGTTTTGACCACCACAATCGTCAACTTGGTCGTTTCGAGCTCCTTGGCGAGAGTTTCTCGATCAGAGAGATCTGAGACTGGAGCTCCTCAACCTTTTAGGCCTACGCCTCGGCCTTCTCCTTTGTTGCTCAAAGTTGGACCTTAGATGAATTCAGTTGCACCTGAGCAGTCTCCTTTTCTGAGGCCAGGCGTTCCTTCATGCCTCTCCATTCTTCGACCTCGGCCTTGTCTACATCTAGCTCGGCTCGGAGTTGGTCGATTCGATCGATCTTCTGCTGGACCTGCGGATTCCGACCATTAGTCACCGAGTCAAGCTCATCGTCACTAACTTTAAATATTTTTACCTATTTGACCAGGTCAGCATGCTCCTTCCGGACCACCTCTAGCTCATCTCGGAGGCTCTTAGCCTCCCCTTCATGCTGCTCGCTGAGAAGTTTGTAAGTATCTCTCTTCTCAGTGAGCCCTCGAACCTCGACCTCAAGCTGGTTCAGCTCATCCTGATATCGAAGAAAAGTTTCATAATGAAGCACCGAGGCCTACAGACACAAAGAAACATTTTAGGGTTATCCATGAATTAGTCTAAGTACAAGTTAAAGTCATCAAGAAATATATGAAATTACTCGGTTTAGCGCCTATTGTGCTTCTTGAATAGGCAGGGAGCATCTACCTCGTTCATCTTGGCTTCGTCTTCCTCGGTCACCAGACACCGCTGGCCACCCATATGGGGGTAGAGAGGACCCGGGAATCCTCCGGAATGGAGATGACGATGGATCGCTTCCTGTCAGGATCCACGCTCGGAGCCGGGAACCGGTTGATCAATTTCGGGCTTGAGGAAGGCTCGCTTGTTCCCGATGGACTCTTCTTCGGCACCTCTAAGTCATCCAATCCGGTGACGTCCTCCGTGGTAGTAGAATCCAAACCATCAAAAAAGTCACAGAAAGGGTCGTTCGCTCCGTGGGCCCCCTCGTTGGGACGTGCTTTCACTGTCTGAGCCTCGTTATACATGGACTCAGTGAACGAAGGTGACTCAGTGATGTCTATCACACTGTGTACTTCATTCAGGGCATTTCCTGCATCCCAGGAAGCCTCGGCTTCGGCCTCCTCGTCAGCCTCCCTAACCTGAGGCAGATCGGCCTCGCCTCTCTCTGGTTCAAAGGCCCCTTGCCCTACGAGTTGCGACGGCACGTGGGCCATCAGATCGAAGGCTTCACCTTCTTCTTCGGATTCGTCCCTCAACCGATAGATTGAATCCGAAGATGGTGCTCGAGCGTTGGTGCTTTCTTTAGACTTGTGCACCAGCCTTCTTGTTTTCTTCTTCTCTGAGCTCGGAGAACTCGGAGCCCTCTTTCTTTTCTTATCTTATGCCAGTCTCAGAGTAGGGGACTCGGTAGGTAAGTCCTCGCTACCAGTTGGAGGCCTCAGTTTGACATCCTTGGATAAACCTACGAAATGAAATCAAACAAGTAAGAACTTAATGACATTAGAGGAACCCAAAAATTATGTACTCAGGAAAGGAATCTCACCATGAGAATTGGCCTCCCAACGGCCCTTCGAAAGCTTGCGGCATGAGAGATCGGAATAGGGCATTTGTGATACGATGCCCTCGACCCACTCTTTGAGTCGAGGGACTGCGTTTGAGACCCAAGTAACAACTGCACCACCACAAAGCACCGATAAGAAGGAAGGAAAAAAGCGTAAATTCAAATTTTGAAAGCAAAATTATACGTACGTGATGAATTCCACTTCTCGGGAAACGGCATGCGCTCAGCTGGGATCAAATCTGAAGTCCTCACTGGGATGAAACGGTCTTGCCAGCCTTGATCCCGGTCTTCATCAATACTCGAGAATTGGGCTTTGCTAGCCCGGTGCACGAGCTTTATCAGTCCCCCCCCAAGAAGATTCGAGGACTGTATAAGCGCATAAGGTGGTCGACGGTGAACGAGCATCCATCGACCGTGCTCATGAAGAACTGGAGAAGGATCACAATCCTCCAGAGTGAAGGGTGAATTTGACCGAGGCATACGTCGTATCTTTTGCAGAAGTCGATGATGACCAGATCCAATGGGCCTAGTATAAAGGGATAAGTATAAGCACTTAAGTATCCCTCGACGTGGGTGGTGATGGCTTCATCGAGGTCGGGAACAACTACGTTCTTGTCAACCCAATTGCAATCCTTTTTTACCGTGGGGAGAACATTCTCAGTGATCGAGCAGATGTACATCGAGACCTCCTCACACCGGCCTTGTACGGAGGAATGCTTTTCAACCTTAAAGTCAACATTGACCGGACACCTCCCGGGGATGAACATTTCCAGAGGAGGTTCTGGTACTAGTTCCTCGACGGCAGTACGCGAAGCGGTTTCCTCGGCCGCGAGGAGGAAGGAGTTTCTTTTTGGGGAATGATTTTTGAAGTTTTCGCCATTTCTTTGAAAAATGGAGGGAAAATGAGGAAAAGAGGAAGTTAAAGGAATGCACTTGATGGCTTGAGATGAAGACAAATAAGAGTTCTTACAAAAGAACTCAAATGACCGGGATATAAGTGCAAGAAAGTATTGAAATTTCTAAGGTGCGAGGGTAGAAGGATTGGATGTAAAGTTTAAACGAACAAAGGAAGAGGTATTTATAGTTTTTCAGCGGGGGTTCGCATCCAGATATTGTCGACCGATGGCTGACAAACATTTAATGCCATTAAGACTTTGCTGGTGAGACGTTTCGTTTGTTTTGTCATTTCTGTCACGGGATATCGAAGTAAGAATCGGAAGCTCATGTCGTTTCTCGTCGTCTACTCTCCAAAAAACGAGGGGACTATCTGTATACAATCAAAATCGAGCTCGCCTGTGATATGGCGGATCAGGCTCAAAACGTGGCAATAAAGGACTAAAGATCGACTTCAAGTCCCACCGGGTTAGAACCTGGGGGCAGAACGCCTGCCTTTGAAGAATATCGAGATCGTGATCTGGAATCGGTCCTAGCCTCGAACGAGTTCGAAGAAATATTGTTAGCATAGCCAACAGAAGGCCGAAATATCCGTGACCGGTTGGATATTACNTTATGTAGTCAGGAAAGGAATCTCACCATGAGAATTGGCCTCCCAACGGCCCTTCGAAAGCTTGCGGCATGAGAGATCGGAATAGGGCATTTGTGATACGATGCCCTCGACCCACTCTTTGAGTCGAGGGACTGCGTTTGAGACCCAAGTAACAACTGCACCACCACAAAGCACCGATAAGAAGGAAGGAAAAAAGCGTAAATTCAAATTTTGAAAGCAAAATTATACGTACGTGATGAATTCCACTTCTCGGGAAACGGCATGCGCTCAGCTGGGATCAAATCTGAAGTCCTCACTGGGATGAAACGGTCTTGCCAGCCTTGATCCCGGTCTTCATCAATACTCGAGAATTGGGCTTTGCTAGCCCGGTGCACGAGCTTTATCAGTCCCCCCCCAAGAAGATTCGAGGACTGTATAAGCGCATAAGGTGGTCGACGGTGAACGAGCATCCATCGACCGTGCTCATGAAGAACTGGAGAAGGATCACAATCCTCCAGAGTGAAGGGTGAATTTGACCGAGGCATACGTCGTATCTTTTGCAGAAGTCGATGATGACCAGATCCAATGGGCCTAGTATAAAGGGATAAGTATAAGCACTTAAGTATCCCTCGACGTGGGTGGTGATGGCTTCATCGAGGTCGGGAACAACTACGTTCTTGTCAACCCAATTGCAATCCTTTTTTACCGTGGGGAGAACATTCTCAGTGATCGAGCAGATGTACATCGAGACCTCCTCACACCGGCCTTGTACGGAGGAATGCTTTTCAACCTTAAAGTCAACATTGACCGGACACCTCCCGGGGATGAACATTTCCAGAGGAGGTTCTGGTACTAGTTCCTCGACGGCAGTACGCGAAGCGGTTTCCTCGGCCGCGAGGAGGAAGGAGTTTCTTTTTGGGGAATGATTTTTGAAGTTTTCGCCATTTCTTTGAAAAATGGAGGGAAAATGAGGAAAAGAGGAAGTTAAAGGAATGCACTTGATGGCTTGAGATGAAGACAAATAAGAGTTCTTACAAAAGAACTCAAATGACCGGGATATAAGTGCAAGAAAGTATTGAAATTTCTAAGGTGCGAGGGTAGAAGGATTGGATGTAAAGTTTAAACGAACAAAGGAAGAGGTATTTATAGTTTTTCAGCGGGGGTTCGCATCCAGATATTGTCGACCGATGGCTGACAAACATTTAATGCCATTAAGACTTTGCTGGTGAGACGTTTCGTTTGTTTTGTCATTTCTGTCACGGGATATCGAAGTAAGAATCGGAAGCTCATGTCGTTTCTCGTCGTCTACTCTCCAAAAAACGAGGGGACTATCTGTATACAATCAAAATCGAGCTCGCCTGTGATATGGCGGATCAGGCTCAAAACGTGGCAATAAAGGACTAAAGATCGACTTCAAGTCCCACCGGGTTAGAACCTGGGGGCAGAACGCCTGCCTTTGAAGAATATCGAGATCGTGATCTGGAATCGGTCCTAGCCTCGAACGAGTTCGAAGAAATATTGTTAGCATAGCCAACAGAAGGCCGAAATATCCGTGACCGGTTGGATATTACGGCGGAAATCACGACACGTATCGATAAGGGATCGCCAATTAGTAAATCAAGAGATTTATTTACTGTTTATAGAATTGTACCTAAAGTAGGACTCTTCTACTATATAAAGGGGGTCTGATAATTCATAAGACACGTTGTAACACGCACTCAAAAGCAATACATTATTATTTTTCTCTTTAAGCTCTTATTCATCTGTATCTTAAGACCGATCGAAGTACATCTGGTTCGAGAGTGACTGGTTTTTCAAGACTGAAATTGTCCAATTCGTGTGTTTGAATTTACTTTATCGTTATTTATTTCAATTGCAACTTAATTTATCACTTTGTATCAAGTTAATCCGCATATCCTTAAAACCACTTACAAATTCAATTGTTATCCGATTTTTAGGGTAAACACTATTAGTGCTCAGATTTGGTTAGCAAATATGTATTTTCACTTCAATTTAATTACTTAACTACAGTATATTAATATATTGTACAGCAAACGTACACCGGGTTCAAATAATTTGTATATTCAGAATTTAATGCAATTAATCAGCCGTCCAGTGACAATAGTTACAAATATTATTATTATTACTACACCTGTACGTATTGGAATTAGTATATAATATCTTGGATGCAATTGCTGAAAAAAGTGACCCCTAATTATTGGCTTTTAGTGTTGGCCCTAGCGTATGCCTTAATGGAAAGTAGCCCTTAAATTGTTGGCATTTGAAGCAAATCATTCCATTACGATTTTGTTCCATTAATTAAACAGAAAAGCATATTCCCTTCACTTTGACAAAAGCAGAACATGTCGATAGTGTAGGACACATGACAATGCTTGGAAATTTTTCCTTACCTACTGCTTAAGTTTAATGGGGACATAATTAATATCACAAAAGTTAAGGAAAAATATAGGGAAAAAACTGAACAAATCAGAATATTGATTTTGCGACTTTGTAACGTCTTAAAAAAAATTTCTCTTCGGCTTCTTCTAATAGTAGGAGTTTTAGATCGAATTTCATTATGAAAGCATGTTGCTAGAGAATAACTTTTAGGAAAGCGTTATTAAAAAACTTGGATTCTAATTTTCTGAAACAAATAGGTTGTCCCTTGGCTTTTAAATATAATGTATGCACAATAATCTTAAAAACGTTTTTATTTTAAACTATATCTTCACTAATGATGTAAAATCGTCAATTTAAGAGTTTAATTTAAACAGATGATTCCGTTGAGATTTTAGTACGCAGGACGTACGCATTAGTAGTTTTTCTCACGGAAACAAACTCTACGACTTGGATATGAAACTTGTAAAGAAAGTAGCCCTATGAAACTTAAGTTTAATTAATTTGGTGTTTGCAATGAATTTGTTTACCCGAAAAGCGGATAGAGTTGAATTTGTACGTAGTTCTAAGAGTATGTGGTATAACTTGACACAAATCGTAGAGTAAATAAGAACATCGAATATTGACGGTAAGGATGAAAAATAAGCAAAATTGAAAAGATGATGATTTATGGATTATGCAAGATGAATCAATCTTATGAAGGTAAAAAGGATAATTCTTCAATATGGAGTGTATGATATATGAGTTATAATGTATGGTAAAGCTTGCCCCTTTACAGAAATATAGCCATCTTTTATAGTGGGGGATCATACTTTAGATATAATAAAAAATACATAGTAGGGAACCCTTGATAAATCAGTTTTTTCCTAATTCCCGTTGAGATTCTCTCCCTTAGTGCGGCTGTAACGGCTCTTGTCTATGAGCTCGATCTTGATCGGACTCAGTATTGGTCGGTTTTCAGTTTTAGAGCTCGATGTGGATTTGAGCTTAATGCCAACTCGGGGTCCAGTAGTGACTTGGGCTCAGTATTGGTTGGCCTCTAACCTTTAAGCTCGATTCCATTATATCACATCATAGTTTGATTCGGACGCGAGCTCGATAATGACTTCGAGCTCGGTATTTGATAGGCCCCTCGTTTCTCGGGAAAGATGTGACGAAAACGATATGATTTTCCAACGGCTCGATCAGATATGAGCTGACGTTTACATCGGGCTCGATCATGACGCACGTGATAGCTGTCTTGTCGGTTTAGTTTTCCAAGGCATTTAATGCGTGTCAGACGATGGTCGGCCACTGTTGATACTGAACCGACGTTGCTTACTCTATAAATAGCCCATTTCTATACCATTTACCACTTTTGCGTCTCCAATCTCCAAATTTTATAAAATTCTTTCTTGTATCTTTTGAGTTTATCTGTAAATCTGTGATTTTTCACTGCAAAATCTCTCTTCAAAAACACCAAATCTTTGTTATCTCCTTCTATTTTCGATCTTTAAATCCAAAAATGGTGAAAACATCAAAAACCATTCCTCAGAAAGAAAAAAAGCTCTTCACAACCTGCAGCCGACAAAACACCGGTGGAGCCATGGCCTGAGGAGTGCGTTCCTGGAACGTGTGTTCTTACCTCTGATTTTAAGGTCGACAAAGGCTCGTCGGTTTCCGGCCGATGTGAGCCAGTATCGAGGTATATGTGTTCGATAACCGAGGGAAACCTCGAACAGCTAAAGAAAGATTACAATTGGGAGAACAAAGATATAGTAATCCCGTCTTCTGAAGAAGATATCACCACTTACGTGAAAAGGGTTTTTAAGTGTGTATACTTACCCTTTCACGTTAGGTCCCCTCGACCCTGTTATTATTGATTTTTGATGTCAATACCAAATAACCCTAGGCCAGATCCATCCTTCTTTTTGGAAGATCATTATTTTGATCCGTTACTTCGTGAATAAAATCTCGACCATCTCATTCGATTTTACTGCCCTCACCTCTTTCGAGGCGGATTAATAAAACTTCAACACCGGGCTACCAAGGTTTTTTTCTCGAGCATAGACGAGGATATGGATCGAGGGTGGATGGGCAGGTTCGTTCGAGTGAAGACTTCAGACCTGATTCCGACTGAAAAGATGCCATTTCCCGAGGAGTGGAACATGAAGCGTAAGTGTAATTTTGATGTTAGCTCCTACTATTTTACCCCTTTATTTCTTTTTTCACCGATATCCCCTTTTTGTGATGCAACGATTCCTTAGATGCCTGGTGTAGTTCCCGACCTCAAGAACTGGGTACGGGATCTAGCTTCGACCTCCACATACGCCAAGCGCTTATGGCGTGATTTGTCAAAGGGCCGATGGGAGGTCAAAAATCATGGTAAGCCTCTTTCTCGTATCTTTGGCAGTTCGAACGAGATGCTTTCCATATACTTAAATCAATTTTCCCGTATGTAGGTGTGAGCAAAGATGTGGTTTTGAGGCCCCCGTCCGGCAAGAAAGAGGCTTCGATCTCTGTTCCAAAACCGGTGAAATATAATAAGAGAAAAAGGGCCTTTGCTTCCGAAGATCCAAAATCGAAGAAGAGGATGGATCGTAAGCTGAGGAAGAATACCATCCCTTTAACCATGGAACCAGTTCTGCGTCTAAGGTATGAAGACGAGGAAGAAGAAGAAGAAGAAAACGAGGGGTCCGTGCTGGTGGCCCGAATGAAGAAAACCATTGATTCCCCAAAGGCAGCTGCATCGATTGTGATTTATAAAGGTCTGACTCGGACTGAGGAGATATCGGAGGACGATTCGGGTAGAGTCCTCAAATCGTTAGAGATCAAGGATGCTTCCCACCGAAGTCAACAAACGGTGGGTATATCAGAAGGGGACGGTCCTGAAGCTCTCCGAACTGAGGAGAGCACCCCAAGAGAGTCGCTTGGGGCAATAGTAATCGGAGACTCACCCACTCTTCCTGCTTTTTCCGAAGGGGCGATTCGGGAAGCCCAAGCTTTGGGAGCCCTCGAAATAAACCAATCTCATGAAGGGGAGGACCCCTTCTGTGATTTGTTTACTGGCGTCGAGGATGTTTCTAACTCCCTTCGTTGATACCACTTTCATGTTTGCTATTCTTTTCTAACTTCTTTTCTTCTTTCTTCGTAGGCCGCAACGGCTCATCGAGAAGCATGTTCTTGGTCTCGAGACGAACTGCGTCGATACGAGGCTGACCTTCCCCGGGTTACGAAGGAGAGGAACGCCCTTAAACTCCTCTTAGAGCAAAGGGAAGAGAAAATCCAGGACCTCTGAGCTGAGTTGGCCAAGGCTCACCAAGATCAGATCGATCTGACTGAGAAGGTAATGATATTATTAGAAGCCTATGAGCTCGATACTAGAACGATCGCTAATATTTCAGTATCACAGCTGCAGCAAAAGCTTGAGATGATCGAGAAGCTCCGTGAGGAGGTCGATGTGATAAAGGCGGAGTCCTTGAAGTGGAAAGAAGGTATGGACCGCTTTGCTGCAGAGAAAGAGTCTTCTCGAGCCTAATTATCATCGGCCGAAGGTCAACTTCAAGGTCTGAAGGAGAAAAACTCGGTTCAAGCACGCAAAATAGAGGAGCTCGAGGCTCGGTTGGCCTCTGAACTTGCCAAGGCCGAAAAAGCAAAAGCCGATGCATATGCATTCGTGGCTGTCTATCGGACTGATGCTGAAGCTGCTCAGGTACAAGAAAGAGAGGCAGCCGAGACCGCCAACACTCGAGCACATTGGGTTACTGAATTTTCTAAGTACCGATCTCGGAGGGAGACCCTCGAGGAGATCTATGCTCGGGGTTTCGATCTCACCGAGGAGATAAAAAAGGCTAAAGAGCTCGAAACTGATGTTGAAGCCTTGGATTCCGATGATAATAATGGTGATGATGATGATGATGGCGATGATGGGAGCAAGAGTAGGTTCGAGAGCGGGGAGGAGCCCGATGGAGAAGAGACTGCCCCCGTAGATAACCAAGAAACTTAGCCCTTAGTTTTCATTTTGGTTTTTTGTGTAGGGTCATGTTCGGACGTTGCAAACATTCTTGTATATATATAAAGATCTTTTCTTTTCCCGACTTTCCTCTGTTTTATTCTCTGCCTTGTGAAGATTTTGTTTCATTCATGCCTTATGAAGATTTTAATAAGGCTTTAGGCAATTTGATCGTAATTGGATCTTGTAGCCTTTATAACCGAGCGAGTGCTTGCTCGAACTCGAAGTGATGTAACCCGTAGGTTTTATTAGTCGAGTGAGTGATTCAAACTCGAAGTAATGTAGCTCGTAGGCTTAATAGTCGAGTGAATATTTGCTCGAACTCAAAATAAGAGTAGCCTGTAGGCTTAGTAGTCGAGTGAATGCTTGCCCGAACTTGGAATAATGTAGCCCATAGGCTTAATGGTCGAGTGAGTATTTTATCAAACTCAAAATAAGAGTATCCCATAGGCCTAGTAGTCGAGTGAGTGCTTGCTCGAACTTGAAGTAATGTAGCCCGTAGGTTTAATGGTCGAGTGATTATTTGCTCGAACTCGAAATAAGAGTAGCCCGTAGGCTTAGTTGTCGAGTGAGTGCTTGCTCGAACTCAAAGTAATGTAGCTCGGTCGAGTGAGTGATTGCTCGAACTCAAAGTAATGTAGCCCGTAGGCTTAGTAGTCGAGTGAGTGATTGCTCGAACTCGAAGTAATGTAGCCTGTAGGCTTAATAAAATAGAGGAATAGAGGATGGATTTTGAGACGTGAAGTATCGGAAAAGAAGAAATTCCTCTTTATATCATTAAACATGTGTTTATGTTTTGTACCAGGGATCGAGCAGACTACACGAGCATAGTTCGTTTTGACCATTTGGCTCTTACAATTTTTCCTATCGAAACCGTGTTGTTATGACGTAACTTCATTGCATCGAGCTTGATAATCAATTGAACTTACTTGATATATTCGAGGGTAATGCCCCTTAGTATTCGAGGTTGATTGTAAAGAGGCCTCAGATACTGTTGAATTGTTCTAAGTTAGCACGATCAATGGTTGCCTCATTAAAACCTTACCGAAAAACCCATTTGGGGAAAAACCGATCTAAGAAAAAAGGAGTGCAACGCGTGCTTTCAGGCCTAAGGCTTTGTGTTGAATAATCCATCCTTGTTGACGATCGAACTCCTGCAGGGGTTACTTTCGAAATATAAATGAACATGGTAGGGTCGTACCTTAGCAGTAATATCGTTTTAGGTGTGACATGTTCCAATTGCTTGGTAGCTGTTTGCTGTTTATAATGCCGAGTTTGTAGGATCCTTTACCAACATTTTTGAGTATTAGATACGGTCCTTCCCAGTTCGGACCCAGTTTTCCTTCGTTTGGATTTCGAGTACTGAGGGTGACTTTCCTTAGCACTAAGTCCCTGATTTTAAAATGGCGAAGATTGATTCTTCGATTATAATATCTTTCGATCTGCTGCTTTTGGGCAACCAATTAGACGAGATCGGCTTCTCATTTTTCGTCCAATAATTCGAGGCTAGTATCCATAGCCTCGTGATTTGACTCTTCTCTTGTATATTAAAACCTGGCACTGGGTTCCCCGACATCGATTGGAATCAACACTTCAGAGCCATATACTAAGGAGAACGGGGTTGCCCCCGTACTGGATTTTGATATTGTTCGATATGCCCAAAGAACTTCGGGTAAGATTTCTCTCCATCTTTCCTTAGCGTCGTTCAACCTTTTCTTTAGGTTTTGAATGATAGTCTTGTTTGTCGATTCGGCCTGTCCGTTCCACTAGGGTGATACAGTGTTGATAATATCCTTTTTATTTTGTGGTTTTCGAGGAATTTTGTTACTTTGCTGCCGACAAATTATTTCCCATTGTCACACACTATTTCGGCGGGTATCCCGAAACGACATAAGATATGATCCCAGATGAAGTGTATAACCTCTTTATCTCTTACTTTCTCGAACGCCTGTGCTTCAACCCATTTAGAGAAATAGTCATTCATAAATAAAAAGAACTTAGCTTTACCTGGGGCCGATGGCAGAGGGCCGACGATATCCATTCCCCATTTCATGAATGGCCATGGGGATAGGACTGAGTGAAGTTTCTCTCCGGGATGATGGATCATCCGTGCAAACCTTTGATATTTGTCACATTTTCGAACAAACTCTGTTGCATCTTTTTCCATATTGATCCAATAATATCCTACTCTGATTATTTTTCGGACTAATGAATCGGTACCGCAATGATTTCCAAAAGTACCCTTGTGAATCTCACGTAGGATATAGTCGGTGTCTCCTGGTCCTAAGAATACTGCCAATGGTCCATCGAATGTCCTTCGGTATAATGTTCCATCTGCAATCAATGTGAACTGAGCATCTTTGGTTCGTAGGGCCCTCGAATATTTAGGGTTCGATGGGAGCTTTCTGTTCCTCAAGTATTCAATATACTTATTCCTCCAATCCCAGGTTAATCTTGTAGAGTTTATCTCGGCATGACCTTCCTCGATCATGAATCTCAAGAGTTGAACGACAGTCCCCGAGCTGATATCATCTTCCTCGACCGATGACCCCAAATCTGCAAGTGCATCGGCCTCACTATTTTGTTCTCGCGGTACATGCTGTAATGTCCATTCTTTGAAATGGTGCAAAGTTACCTGTAGTTTGTCCAAATACCTTTGCCTTCTATCCTCTCGAACTTCGAAGGTTTTGTTTAATTGATTTACCACCAACAAAGAGTCGCACTTGGCTTCGATGACTTCTACTCCCAAGCTTCTAGCTAGATCGAGACCTTCAATCATGGCCTCATACTCGGCCTCGTTGTTAGTCAACCCAGCAGTTTTGATAGATTTCCTAATAGTGTTACCCGTGGGCAGCTTTAAAACGATGCCTTGCCCGGACCCCTTCACGTTCGGAGCCCCATCCGTGAAAAGGGTCCATACCCCCGATGATGTACCTGATTTCAATAAGAGTTCTTTTTCAACCTCGGGTACGAGGGTTGGCGTGAAATCGGCCACGAAGTCCGCTAAATTTGAGACTTGCTGGTCATCCGGGGTTAATATTCAATATCGTACCCACTGAGTTCGACGGTCCATTTGTCCAATCGGCCTGATAGTTCGGGCTTGTGTAAAATATTACGAAGAGGGTAAGTGGTTAATACGCATATGGGGTGACATTGAAAGTATGGTCTTAACTTTCTAGAAGCGCTTATTAGTGCTAGTGCCAATTTCTCTAAGTGTGGATATCTAGTTTCTACTTCCCCTAAGGTTTGACTTACATAATAAACGGGAAATTGCGTACCTTGCTCTTTTCGAACTAGGACACCACTTACTGCTATTTACGATACCGCCAAGTACAAGGAAAGTTTCTCATCTGCCTTTGGAGTGTGAAGCAGCGGTGAGCTCGATAGGTATTTCTTCAATTCCTCTAATGCTTGTTGGCATTCCGGGGTCCAGGCAAAATCGTTCTTATTTTTGAGTAGAGGGAAAAATCGGTGGCTTCGATCTGACGACTTCGGAATGAATCGGCCTAAGGCAGCTATCCTTCTTATTAGCCTTTGCACGAATTTTACATTGTCTACGATGGTGATGTCTTCGATGGCCTTGATTTTGTCGGGGTTGATCTCGATCCCCCGATTTGATACCATGAAGCCAAGGAACTTGCCCGAACCGACCCCGAAAGCACATTTCTCGGGGTTGAGCTTCATGTTGTATTTCCTTAAGATTTCGAATGTTTCTTGCAAATGAGCTAAATGGTCCTATGCGCGCAGGGACTTAACTAGCATGTCATCAATATAAACTTCCATTGATTTACCTATTTGCTCTTCAAATATTTTATTTACTGGGCGTTGGTAAGTAGCTCCTGCATTTTTTAGCCCGAAGGGCATTACATTATAACAATATGTTCCATACTTGGTGATAAATGAAGTTTTTTCTCGGTCCTCCGGGTTCATTTATATTTGATTATACCTGGAATAGGAATCGAGAAAAGTAAGGATCTTGTGGCCGGTCGTGGCATCGATCATGCGATCGATGTTAGGCAGCGAAAAAGAGTCTTTAGGGCATGCCTTGTTTAGATCCTTAAAATCTACACACATTCTAAGTTTGTTCCCTTTTTTAGGGACTACAACTACATTGGCTAACCATTCGGGGTATTTCACCTCCCGAATGGACTCTATTTTGAGAAGTTTAGTTACCTCATCCTTTATGAATGTGTGCTTTATCTCGGACTGGGGTCTCCTCTTTTGCTTCACTGGTTTGAACTCGGGGTCCAGGCTCAGTCGATGTGTCGTTATCTCCGGTGGGATCCCTGTCATGTCTAAATGGGACCAAGCAAAACAATCCATGTTATCAATAAGGAATTGAATAAGCCTCTTCCTGAGTTCGGGGGTTAATCTCGTTCCCAGGTATACCTTTCGCTCGGGCCGGTATTTGATCAATATAACTTGTTCCAGCTCTTCGACCGTTGATTTGGTGGCGTCGGAATCTTCGAGAGCAATAAAGGTTTGAGGGGTCAGAAAGTCCTCCTCTTATTCTTCTATCTCCTGCTTTCCCGATTTGGTCGACGCTGATGGCTGTGATTGCTATTTGACTTCCTCTTTTTCTTTAATGATCGACTTCTCCGAGGTTGATAGTGTCGATATCGGTGTCACCTTGTCGAACGCAAATATTTCCTTTGCAGCGTGTTGTTCCCCGTATACTATTTTTACACCGTCCGATGTCGGGAATTTCATCACCTGGTGGAGGGTCGAAGGGACTGCCCTCACATTGTGGATCCACAGTCTTCCGAGCAGGGCATTGTATCTCATGTCACCCTCGATTACATGGAATTTGGTGTCTTGAATCGTTCCAGCCACGTTCACCGGTAGAATAATTTCCCCTTTTGTTGTTTCACTAGCCATATTAAAGCCGTTTAAAACCCGAGCTGCGGGTACGATTTGATTCTGTTGGCCGAGTTGTTCCACGACCTTGGATTGGATGATATTCGCCGAACTACCTGGATCCACTAAAACATGCTTAACTTGAATTTTACTTAATAAGATAGAAATTACCAGAGCATTGTTGTGGGGATGAGAAATGCCTTCTGCTTCTTCGTTGTTGAATGACAAAGTACCTTCGGGCACATAGTCTCGGGTTCGTTTTTCCCTAGTGATTGATACCTTAGTGTGTTTGAACATGGGTCCCTGTGGAACGTCGACCCCACCGACGATCATATGAATGACATGTTGGGGTTCCTCCTGTTCACCTTTCCTATTGGCGTCTCTTTCTCTAAAATGATTCTTGGCTCGATTGCTGAGGAACTCTCGAAGGTAGCCCTCGTTGAATAGACGGGCTACTTCCTCCCTTAATTGTCTGCAATCCTCAATCTTGTGACCATGCATGCCATGATGCTTGCACATCAAATTTGGGTTTCTTTGGGAAGGATCGGTCTGTATGGGTCTGGGCCACCTAGTATCTTTGATCCTTCCGATTGCTGATACAATGCCCGATGCGTCGATGCTAAAGTTATATTCCAATAATCGAGGTGCCTCTGTGGGATCGGCATACTTGTCGAAACCACTTTTTCTCATAAGTCCCCGAGAACTCTGTCCTTGATCACTTCTTTGATTGTTCCGGGCGGAATTGCATCCTAAACCATTGTTCCTTCGATCTACGGTATATGATTGATATTGGTCTCTGTTTGACCTTCGTTCCCTGTCGATGCCCCTATGGTTCTTAACTACCGACCTGTTTGGATGTACTGAATCGGAGGGGGCTATTAGTTGATCGTCCTTGACCCCTGATCTTCGACTGATATCGATTGTGCACATCTGCCCAAGTCACGGCCGGATACTCGATCAAACTTTGTTTCAATTGACGTGATGCTATCAAACTCCGCTCGTTCAACCCTTGGGTGAAAGCCTGAACGGCCCAATCATCTGTGACCGGTGGCAATTCCATACGTTCTATTTGAAATCGAGACACGAACTCCCTCAGCATTTCATTATCCCTTTGTCTTACTTTAAAAAGGTCTGATTTCCTCGTTGTGACTGTTATGGCCCCTGCGTGTGCCTTTACTAAAGAATGTGCTAACATGGCGAATGAGTCGGTGGAATTTGGGTGGCAAGTTGTGATACCAAATCATTGCTCCCTTCGAAAGGGTCTCCCCGAATTTTTTCAACAACACAGATTCGATTTCGTCATCTTCTAAATTGTTACCCTTTATGGCACGCGTGTAAGAGGTGACGTGTTCGTTAGGGTCGGTCGTCCCATTATATTTAGGAATCTCGGGCATGCGGAATTTTTTGGGGATCGGTTTTGGAGCTGCACTCGGGGGAAAAGGCTTTTGCACGAATATTTTGGAATCCAACCCTTTCAACAATGGTGGTGCCCTTGGGATCTGATCAACCCTTGAGTTACATGTTTCCATTTTTTTATCGTTTGCTTCGATCCGTTTTGTGAGTTCTTCAATAATCTTAGAAATTTCGGGATTAGTCCCTGATTCTTGCTCATTTGACCTTACTATAGCTGGCTCCGTTCTGTGGGTGATTTCTCGGGGTGGACTAGGCTCCGGTCTGCTTGGTACCTGGGTTTGACTCTGCAATTGAGCTATCGCTACCTGTTGAGCTTGCAACATTTTGAAAATCATACGCAAGCTGGTTCTGTTTTCCTCAACGTTATGGGTATGTCGAGTTGCAGATCGAGTACCACCATGAATGCTATGTTTAGGCTCAGAATGTAGGTTTGCCTCAATAGCCACATGCGAATTAACGTCTAATGGTATTTCGACTCGAGCTCCAACGGCATCGGCAAGTGGCATTCCAGCCCTGGGCGTCAAGTTGTTGTTCTCACCTTGAAAGCCAGCTTCGTTATCGATAGGTAAGGCCATTTAATTGAGAACTCGTTGTTGCTAATCCGAAATCAAAGATATTTCCGAAAACAAGCGTAAAATGGTGGTTTTTTGCAGATTCGTATCAAATAATCACTATTATCCTTAGCCCCACAGTGGGCGCCAAACTATTTACCCGAAAAGCGGATAGAGTTGAATTTGTACGTAGTTCTAAGGGTATGTGGTATAACTTGACACAAATCGTAGAGTAAATAAGAATATCGAATATTGACTGTAAGGATGA
>AWOL01S0001975.1:0-51319 GCA_000715115.1 Nicotiana otophora | reverse complement strand
CGATTTTTCTAACGTTGGCTTGCCTAGCAAGTGAAATGTTAGGCGCCATCACGGTCCTGTCGGTGGAAAATTTCGGGTCGTGACAATAATGGTCATATGACATTTCGAAAGATTTTATTGACGTACTTCTCATGCATTGCATTCATTTATGCATGTACATTGACCCATGACCAAACGGCATTATATACGCGTATATATGTATATGGGATATGGGAAACGGTTACGGCGTTATATACGCATCACCACCTGATCAGCTGGTATACGCTGATAATATTGCCCACAGTGACCGAGCTGATATGATGGGATGCCCTTAGAGGCTTGATGAGGTTATGTACACCTATACCTATGCATGACACGACACTTACACGCACGTGCATGACATTATAACTATTTCAGGATTTACAAAGTTATTTAGACTTACATGCAGAATTCCTTATTCCATGTTTTATCTATGTCTTTTATGTACTGATTTTCATGCCTTACATACTTAGTACATTATTCGTACTGACACCCTATTTCCTGGGGCCTGCGTTTCATGCCTGCAGGTGCAGGTAGAAAAACTGACGGTCCCCCTTCTTAGGATCCGTGATCAGAGAGAGTTGGTGTGCTCCATTTGATCCGGAGCTGCTTTGGATTTTATTACGATATGTTTGTATACATATATAAGTATGACGGGGCCCATTCCCGCCCTTGTACTGTTGTATGTTCTGTTAGAGGTCTTTAGACAGTTATGTATAGTTGGATAGTATGTGGCCTTGTCGGCATCTAGTTTTGGATATGCAGTTGTCTATAGCAGCCTTGTCGACTCGCCCTACGTATTTTGCATGTGTATGTATATATGTCTTTTGGACAGGTTTCCTCACGTATGTTATTCTCGTAGTTCAGCAGATGTTATTCGTATTTATATCTTAGACGCATGTTTAAGGGTGTTCGACAAGTAGGACTCGGACACTCGTCATGGCCCATGGGTTTGGGTCGTGACATGCTAGATGGTTGAAGTTGATATTCCTTGTTTCCAATTGCCGTCATCACTCACGTGCTTTCCTCCTATTCTTTTACTGTTGCCCATAGAGTTATCCTTGTTTACTATTTCTACCTGCGTATTTCCTACCTTGTGATTTCCTATTATCGGTATTTCTGCCATCTGGTTGGTTTTGGTTATACGTATATTAGGTGAGGATGAGTTAAAAGCACGAAGGGTGTTAACGTGCAATTGACTTGATATCTGAGTACATTTCTCATGCTATGAAAGTTAAGAATTGACTGTTGTGGTTATTGGTTTCATTCTAAGAAAAAGATTGGTCGAGGTATTTGAAGATGCCAAATTATGATCTCTATTAACACTCGATTATTGTTTTGCATATCCGTTTCATGTATTCTTCTCGATTATATTGTGGTATAGTTCTATTACTGATTCATAGTGCGGAGTTTTTTCCAGTAAGTATCTTTTAACTAAAATGCCCCGTCACTACTTCGACGAGGTTAGACAAGATACTTACTAGTACACGGGGTCGGTTGTATTGATACTACACTTCTGCACATTGCGTGCAGATTTTTGGAGTATACCTGCTGGTGATGTCGGGTGCTGACTCTGAAAATGTTCATGCATTCCGGATATAGCTTCCACTTGTCCTTGGTAGTTTAGGTTTTGCTAATCTGTTTACGTAACTTTTAAACAGAACGTGTAATTATTTGTATCCGTTTTGAAATTTCAAGTTTTAGAAGCTCGTGATTCGTACTACCAGTTCTTGGGTCAATTTGTAAATGTTCAGATGATTCTTTACTACTTTCCTATAATCTCTTTTGGATTGTATTTTCTGTTAGTTGGCTTACCTAGCGGATCGAGTTAAGTGCCATCACGACTAGTGGTTTTTGGATCGTGACACCTATGATGAGTAATTTCTATCTCTGTTGATTGTGTTTGAGGTCTTATACACATTGTGTGGATCCTTCGACTATTTGCTGTGAAATTAATTGATTTGTTATATCTTTGGAATTGGTTGTGGCCATTAGGCAAATTGTGATATGAATTGATTTTTGTTATGTTGCCATGATAATATTCCGTGACAATGCCTGTGGTGGGATTTTGGGTCGTGACAGAGCGTTTAATAAAAATACTACTCTCTTTTCGGTCCATAATAAATGACCTTTTTATATTTTGAAGAAAATTGTGCAATCTACCTATAAAAAGTAAGATAATTACCAAGTTTCTACCCACTTTTCATCTATATCTATGCGACCCAAAAAATTGACCAGACTACCACGGTGCTCAGCTATGCTATATACAATATATATATACTATAAGAATATACAACTATATTACAATAATATACTGTAGTAATATACAAATATATCAAAACGACATACTTTAATAATGGATAGGATGGTGTAATTATTTTGTAGGGTCAATGTAATTAATTTGGTTTCTATAGGTAATCTTGTACATATCCCTACTTATTTTGTAGCCTATCTCCTAGGTATTATAAACTAGTAAATTTGTCCATGCTTAGCACTCCTATTAGCCTTGTGTGATTTACTTTCTAACCATTTTCTAATTAGGTAAAAATGACACAAAATACGAAAGAAAAATAAAGTAAATGATACAAGAATATGTCGTCAACGATGCCAAAATTTTGTGGTCTTGCTTTTTAATCCTTTTCGCTCGACTTCTTTTTCTTTTGATCTCCTTCTCATTAGGATCATTTTAAATTTGACTCCACCGAATATACTTTACTACAACACCTCATATAGTATTTCATCAGGAAACTATTCACTTTCTTTCCGATTTATATTATATGTACAATAGTATTTGTCCCTGCTTAGCAATCATGAAAGATAGTAATCTTATCTTACATACAATTTGCTCAGATCATATAAATTGTTGAAAGTGTATATATATATATATACTAGTCTTAGGGTACGCACTTTGCGTGTGTAACTAACTCTCAATACTATATTATAATTAATGTTGCTCTAATTTTTTATTTATTTCACATTCAATGCTCTTCTTATGGAAATAAATTTATGTACACTAAAAGTTTTGCAATTACTTATATGATGAATTTGTAAAAGAATTGAATTTGATTTTTTAACAAATTAGTTGATTCAAAGAGTTATTTTGTTAAATCAGTTAAAACATTAATTACTTTTTCTCAAAATAGGAAATAATTTTTCTTGATTAAAATTCTTACTATTTTGCTCATACCAAGCTTTTAACGTTTAACTATAACAATATTTCTATAAAATAAAACTTATATGTTCAATCGATAACATAAAATTGATTTTTAATTTCACTTAAACAAATTTAGTTAATTTTTATGTCTTAAATATTAAAAAGATAATTAAATTACAATTTTGTTTTCGATATCAAATTTATTTTTAACGGATAAAAGATTGACCAACATGTCATTGTAATAAATTCTAAAATTTAATTATTTTTAACCATTGTATTAGAGTGTAAAACTTCAAATCCTTGATATATTTAAGAAAAATACCAAATATAAAATTATTAGTACTTTGTAATACTTAGAATTCATATTGGATGTCTACAAATATTTATATTATTCTATTAAAATTAATAAATCTTAAAAAATTATATAAATATTTTCTCATCCATACCAATATATTTTTCGACTTGGACTTTGAATAATTTTGATTTAGGGTTTTAACTTTGTGAGTTAGGCAATTATACTTTATAATAATAACATGCTTAATGGTCTAAATCACGAAGTAAAAAGGAGATAATTCTTTTTTCTGCTTCTCCCTTTTATGTCAAATAAAATTTAGTGCCTTCAAATATTAGAAAATATAATTTTACCAACCTATCACGACCCAAAATCTTACCCGTCGTGATGGCACCTATCTCGATACTAGGCAAGCCGACAACATCAATAACTCACAATTTCTTTTAAATACTGAAAACATAATATTTAAATTTAAGAGTAAATTCCACAAATATAGATATAAACACTCCCAAAATCCGGTGTCACCGAGTACACGAGTATCTATACATTACAAGTCTGGAAAATCCACTGTGTCCGGGATCACTTGGATCTGCACACGAAGTGCAGGGTGTAGTATGAGTACAACCAACTCAGCAAGTAAAAATAATAAATAAGGAACTGAAAGTAGTGGCGAGCTTCTCAGATAAGTCCAAATACAGTACTTTCTAACATAAAAGGGTAGGCATGCTCTCAAGTTCAACATTTAATATTTCACAGAAATTTCATATCAAATTTGACTGACATGGAAAATAATGTTTTTCCGAATTTCCAAAATAGTGATATATGACAGCTGAAATGCAGCAAATAATGCAATCAATGCATCCTCTCAGAGTAACATTCACTCAGTCCTCCCCTTCACTCCAACATCACAGTCACTCTTTCCTCGTAGTCACTCATTTCTTACAGTCACTCATTTCTCACAGTCACTCAGCACATGGCACTCGCACTCGGCACTCGCACTCAGTAGGTACCTGCGGTCACTGGGGATGTGTACAGACTCCGGAGGGCTCCTTCAGCCCAAGCGCTATATCAAACCAATCATGGCATAAATCAATGAAACATGTTTTGGCGTGCAACCCGATCCCATAAATATTCTCACAATTAGTCCCTCTGCCTCACTCAGTCATCAACCTCTCCAGTCTCTCGGGCTCTCAGAAATCATGATAATTAGCCCAAAAATAATAATATGATGTATTAATAAATAGCAACAGCGACTGAGATATGATATGAAGTGAATAAACATGACTGAGTGTGAAATTACAATTTGAACATATAATTCAACCACAGAAATGACCCCAGTGGGTACCAATACTAACAACATATGTCTAAGCATGATTTTTAATACGAGTCTCAGCTCAATTTTCTCTAACACCTAGAGAATGTACTGGTATCAACAGATTATTCAACTACAAATATCCGTGAAATTTGACCAAGTCATAATACCAACGGTGCACGCCTACACGTTCGTCACCTAGCATGTGAGTCACCTCAAAACTAATCATATAACACATAATCCGGGGTTTCATACACTCAGGACCAAATTTAGAACTGTTACTTATCTTAAACCATATAATTATTTATTCCTCTATGCCCTTGCCACGAGAATTGGTCTCTGAAAGCCTCGTATCTAGCCACAATTAATTTGATTCAGTCAATACCAATTATTGTAATTAATTCCATAAGGAAATACTAATTTTTCAATAAAAATCTGAAATTAACAAAAATATCACACGTCTCGGAACCCTACAAAAGTTACAATGAATACCCATCCAACCACGAGTCCGACCCTAGAAATGTTACCAAATTCCGACATCAACTCGACCCTCAAATCTTTAATTAAAGTCTTTAAAGATTTTTACCATTTTCAACCCAATCTTTACCCATTTGAACTCAACAATCTTTCCATAAACCTTATTGATACGTATAAATAATACTCTTACACCCAAGAATCATACTCTTAATCACCCATCTTTACCCAAACTCGAAATTGAAGACTATGGGTTAGAACCTTACCTCTTGGGTGAAGATTTTGTGATATTTCCTTGTTGGATTTCTGTCACGACCCAAAACATAACCCGTCGTGATGGAACCTATCATGGTACTAGGCAAGCCGAACTTTCCAAAATACTTTCAAAATTTAACAGAAATAAATTAAGACATTTAAAATAACCGGAGTTCCTCATAAATACGGGGTAAACCCAAATAACACATAAGTGCTGAAAAATTGCCCGACATCGGGGTGTCACTAAGTCATGAGCAACTAGACTCTCAATCTAAAAAAATGTCTACAATAGTCTGCGTCTAGATATCAATACAGAGAAAGAAAGATAATAAGGAGGAAGCACAAGGTCTGCGAATGCCGGCAACTACCTCGTAAATCTTCGGAAGATCAACTGTGCACGAACTCAATGACCTCTACGTCTGGTCACACCTAAATCTGCACATAAGGTGCATGGAGTAAAGTGAGTACTTCCAACTCAGTAAGTAACATAGTTAAATAAGGAACTGAGAAGTAGAGACGATCTACACAAATGTAGTTCATTTCAGTAATTTCAGCAAGAAAAATAGGCATGCTTTCAATCCAGTGTTTTAAATCAAAACATTTCGAGCTCAAGTAAAACAATATAAGCCCTCCAAAAAATTTCACAACAACAACAATTAGCAACGAAGTGCAACAACAAATAAGAGCAAGTACAGCCTCACAGGGGCTACTGTCACTCATCTATCTCAACAACTCAATCACTCGGCTCTCAGCCTCAATACCCACAATCAAAGGTACCTGCGCTCACTGGGGGTGTACAGACTCCAGAGGGGCTCCTACAGCCCAAGCGCTATATTGCTGCGGTGTGCAGCCCGACCCAATATTGTTGCGGCGTGCCGTCCGATCCATATATTGCTGCGGCGTGCAGCCAGATCGGATATATGGTCTGAAGGCTTGTTGTGGCGTGCAACCCAATCCAATATTGCTGCAACGTGCAGTACATGGGGATCTCACATAGCTCTCAACCTGACAATCAGGCCCTATCTCAGTCACTAACCTCTCCAGCCCCTCGGGCTCACAGAATATCATAATAATTAGCCCAAACAGAGAATACAACAAGTATCAACAAGAAATGAGAGGGAATGGAGATATAACACACAAGTAAGACTGTGAATGAGTACAAGACAGCAATTAGCAGACAATTCAACAAGTGTTCGACCTGATATCATATGGCCTAAGCATGGCTTCTAACATGAAAGGCAGTCAATTGCTCAAGACAAGGAAAAACAAGTAATAACAATGGCTATTCGACTTTACAGTCTCAGGGACGGACCAAGTCACAATCCCTCATGGTGCACGCTCACATGCCCGTCACCTAGCATGTGCGTCACCTCCAAATATTTACATCATACAAATTCTAAGGATTTCATACCCTTAAAACCAGATTTAAGACTGTTACTTACCTCAAACGCGCAAAATGCCTACTCCGCAATGCCTTTGCCCCTCGAATCAATCTCTAAACGTCCCGAATCTAGCCACAAATAGTACGAGATAGTCAATATAGGTAAAAAGGATCAACCCCACAAGCAAACTACTAAAATATAGCCCAAAATCCAAAATCGACTCAAACCGGCTCCCGGGCCCACGTCTCAAAATCCAAGAAAATTCACAAAATATGAACACCCATCCACTCACGAGCCCAACCATATAAGAATTACTCGAATCCAACCTCAAATCACCTTCCAAAACTCAAAATGTAAGCCTATGAAGTTTCTACCATTTCCCCCCAAATTTACAACTCAAATCTCTAATTAAATGATGAAAATAGCAATAGATTCATGGAATATAGTCCAATCCGATTTAGAATCACTTACCCCAACAATCTTCTTGAAGAAACCTCAAAATATCGCCTCACACCGAGCTCTCAAAGTGTCACGACCCAATTTTCCCTCCGTGTGACGTCGTGACGGCACCTAGTCTCTACAACTAGGTAAGCCTAACATTTGTAGAATAATGAAATAAAAACATAAATTTAACCAACTATTCCAAAAATAAAATACACAACAGTCCCAAAACCCGGAACATCACGAATCACAAACTAGAAAAGGAAATATAGTGTCTCTATATATCAAAGTCTAACAAAAGAAAAATACAGAAGATAATGGATATGGGGAAGAGTAGAAGGGGACTCCGAGGTATGCGGACGCGTCAGATATACCTTGAAGTCTCCAAAGCTATCCCGACTCACTAATAGTGCGGCTGACAAGGAGCACCTGGATCTGCACATGAAAAACATATGTAGAGAGTAGCATGAGTACATCACAATCGGTACCCAGTAAGTGCCAAGCCTAACCTCGGTCGAGTAGTGACGAGGTTAGGTCAGGGCCCTACTGGTAAATATATAATAAAACAAGATAGAGTGTAATACCGCAATGAAATAAAGGCTGAAATCTAACAATAATGAAATCGTAGAAGGTAACAACTCGGTACACAGAATACACAATAGGGGATCTCCCGAGATACCGTCTCATAGTCCCAAACGTAAATATGCAGTACAGGGGGATCTCCCGGAATACCATTTTGTAGTCCCAAAGTAAATATGCAATGCATGAGGATCTCCCGGAATACCGTTCCGTAGTCCCAAAGTAAATATGCAGTACATGAGGATCTCCCGCAATACCGTTCCGTAGTCCCAAAGTAAATATGCAGTACATGGGGATCTCCCGGAATACTGTTCCGTAGTCCCAAAGTAAATATGCAGTACAGGGGGATCTCCCGGAATACTGTTCCGTAGTCCCAAAGTAAATATGCAGCGAAAACAATAGAGTTCAATAGTTACGACACAAAATTCCACAATTCAACCTAAGTACCAGTTAAGGAAAGATAGGTAAATTCACTAAACAATCAACACGTGGTTCAAGTAAACGGTTAAGGCAAGTAGGCATGTTATTCTAATCTAGTAGGATACTACACATGTTGATGAAACTCAAATAAGAAAGAAATCAGGTTATTACTTAGTAAAAAATCGGGTTTTAACACAATTAGTCCGTGTACATACTCGTCACCTCACGTACACGACGCTCATATATCAAAAACAATACAAATCTTACGGGGAGTTCCCCCACACAAGGTTAGGCAAGACACTTACCTCGAACCAAGCAAAATCAATCTGCAAGAATGCTTTTTCCACGAATATCCGGCTCCGAATGGCCCAAATCTAGCCAAAAGCAATTACATATCATAAATACAACCATAATAGACTCATCTAATTAAGGAAATCAATACTTTAACGAAAATTCCGAAATTAACTCAAAAATCGCCCGTGGGGCCCACATCTCGAAAATAGGTAAAAGTCATAAAATACGAATACCCATTCACTCACGAGTCTAACCGTATAAAACTTATTCAAATCCGACCACAAATCCCCTTTCCAAACTCGAAATCTTTGTTGAAGAAGTTCTTCCAAATGTTTCCCAATTGTAACCCCAAAATCAGAAATTAAATGATTAAATCAACCATAGATTAGTGGGATATAACCATAAAGGAGTTAAGAATCGTTACCCAATCGATATCTCTGAAAAATCCCTCAAAATCTCGTCCAAATCCGAGCTCCCTATCTCAAGTTTTGATAAAAATGGCTAACCCTCGTTTTTGGAAACTTTAATACTGCCCAGGCATCCCTTCTTCGCGAACGCGGCCACACCCTCGCGTTCGTGAAGCACAAAATTGCTTCAGTCCGAAATCCTTCATCGCGAACGCGATGACCTACTCGCGAATCCGAAGGTTACTCAGCTCGACCCTATGCGAACGCAGAAACATCATTGCAAATGCAAAGGCAAAATGGCCTGGAGACACAGTCGACCAACTTCCTCAACACGAATGCGAGGACCATGTCGCGAACGCGTAGCCTCAAGGTTCCACACCTTCGCGAACGCGAAGAGTAATTCAGCTGCCCTTCCCAGATTCCTTATGCGAACGCGAGAACTCCCTCGCGAATGCGATGAAGAAAATTCCTGCAACAAAACACCAGAAATCTGCTATCTTCCAAAGTCCAAAAGTGAGCCATTAAGCATCTGAATCTCACCCGAGGGCCCCGTGACCTCGACCAAACATACCAACCAATTCTAAAACACCACACGAACTTAGTAGATCCCTCAAATCACATCAAACAACGCTAAAATCACGAATCACCCTCCTATTCAAACTTAAAGAACTTAAAACTTCAAAATTCTACAACCGATGCCGAAACCTATCAAACCACGTCCGATTGTCCCCAAATTTTGCACACAAGTCATATTCAATATTACGGACCTACTCCCACTTGCGAAATCGGAATCCGACCCCGATAACAAAATTTTCACTGCAGGTCCAAAACTCCAAAAATTCGACTTTTGCCAATTCAAGCCTAAATAAGCTACGGACCTCCAAAACATAATCCGGACATGCCCCGAAGTCCAAAACCACCTTCCGGAGTCGTCTTCACATAGTGCTGACTATGGTCAAAATCCTAAGACTTAAGCTCCCGTTTTAGGGACTAAGTGTCCCTAAACATTCCAAAAACCAAAACGAAACCTCCCGGCAAGTCACAATAGAATAAATAATTATGGAAGAAGCAGTTAAATAGGGGATCGGGGCTATAACTCTCAAAACGACCGGCCAGGTCGTTACATGCTTCCCCTATAAAAAGAATCATTCGTCCTCGAACAAACATTAAGACATATTTGAAGTGGTGAAAAGGTGAGGGTAACGGCTGCGCATAACATGTTCGGTCTCCCAAGTCGCCTCCTCGACCGGTTGTCCCCTCCATTGAACCTTCACAGAAGCAATGATTTTTGACCTTAGCTTTCTGACCTGCCTGCCTAAAATAGCCACTAGCTCCTCAACATAAGATAGATCCTTGTCCAATTGGACTGAGCTAAAATCCAACACATGGGACAGATCGCCGTGATACCTCTGGAGCATCGAAACATGAAATACCAGATGAACTCCTGCTAGGCTGGGAGGTAAGGTAAGCTTATAAGCAACTTCCCTAACTCGCCACAACACCTTAAAGGGATCAATAAACCTTAGGCTTAGCTTGCCCTTCTTCCCAAACCTCATAATTCCCTTCATAGGCGAAACCCGGAGCAAGACCCGCTCTCCAACCATGAATGCAACATCGTGAACCTTTCGGTCCGCGTAACTCTTTTGTCTGGACTAGGCTGTGCGAAGTCTATCCTGAATCACCTTAACCTTCTCCAAGGCATCTTGAACTAAGTCTGTACCCAATAATCTAGCCTCACCCGGCTCGAACCAACCCACTAGAGACCGACACCGCCTACCATACAGAGCCTCATATGGTTCCATCTGAATGCTCGACTGATAACTATTGCTGTAGGCAAACTCCGCAAGTGGCAAGAACTTGTCCCAAGCACCCCCAAAATCTATCACACACACACGGAGCATATCCTCTAATATATGCATAGTGCGCTCTGACTGCCCGTCCGTCTGAGGGTGAAATATTATGCTTAACTCAACCCGAGTACCCTACTCATGCTGTACAACTCTCCAGAACTGTGATGTACACTGCGTACCCCGGTCAGAGATAATAGATATCGGTACGCCATGAAGCCTGACGATCTCATGGATGTAGATTTGAGCTAGCTGCTCGGAAGAATAGATAGTCATCACAGGAATGAAATGAGCTGATTTGGTCAGCCTATCCATAATCACCCAAACTGCATCAAACTTCCACTGAGTCTGTGGGATTCCAACAATGAAATCCATAGTGATCCGCTCCCATTCCCATTCCGGAATCTCTAACTTCTAAAGTAATCCACCTGGTCGTTGATGCTCATATTTTACCTGCTGCCAATTCAGACACCGAGCCACACACTCTACTATGTTCTTCTTCATTCTCCTCCACCAGTAATGCTGTTTCAAGTCCTAATATATCTTTGCGACACCCGGATGAATAAAGTACTGTGAACTGTGAGCCTCATGTAGAATCAACTCAAGCAAACCATCTACATTGGGCACACATAGCCTGCCTTGCATCCTGAATGCACCATCATCTCCAATAGTGACCTCCTTAGCATCACCATGCTGAACCGTGTCCTTAAGGACAAATAGATGGGGGTCATCACACTAACGCTCCTTGATACGATCATAAAGATAAGACCGAGAGACCACACAAGACAATACTCAACTCGGCTCAGAAATATCCAATCTCACAAACTGGCTGGCTAAGCCCTGAACATCCAACACCAATGGCCTCTCTGCTGCTGGTAGATATGCTAAACTCCCCAAACTCTCTGCCCGGAGACTCAAAGCATCGGCCACCACATTGGCCTTCCCAGGGTGGTACAAAATAGTGATACCATAATCCTTAAGTATCTCCAACCACCTCCTTTGACGCAAAGTAAGATCTTTCTGTTTGAACAGATGCTGCAAACTCTGATAATCGGTGTAAATATTACAAGGAACACCGTACAAATAATGTCGCCAAATCTTCAAGGCATGAACAATAGCTGCTAACTCAATGTCGTGGACATGATAGTTCTTTTCTTGCACCTTCAACTGTCTAGATGCGTAGGCAATCACCCTACCATTCTGCATCAACACCGCGCCGAGACCAATCCACGATGCATCACAATATACAGTATAAGACCCCGAACCTATAGGCAATACCAATATTGGGGTCGTAGTCAAAGCTGTCTTGAGCTTCTGAAAGCTCTCCTCAGATTCCTCTGTCCACCTGAACGGAGCACTCTTCTGGGTCAATCTGGTCTTAATAGTTGTTCATAATCAATTACAGAATCGTCAATTAACTTCATGTTAACAAAAATCTCATTTCAAACCTTTACAATGCTGATACCGAGATGCGAGACATGAAGACCTCATAATTATTTATCCGAATTAACGAGTCACATTTAACGCCACTTGGGGCACCTACCTCGCAGGTTAAAACTCAATATTACCCCACGAATTTAGCAAGTATGCACAAAGAATTTCATACTAAAATTTTCAAATTAGCCTAACAGGCATGACTCCCTATTAGTACTATAGTACAAATTTAATTTCACAAGGGAGAATGTAAACACAAGAATCATTTTTTTTATAAGGATCTCGTCCTTATATAACTTCCACCGCAGCTCGTAGCCCGGTGTAAACATATCAATTTATTTTAAAATGAGAGGATCTCGTCCTTAGTTCTGAATCACAAGTAATATGCACATCGTGCCAATCGAAACTTTCCATTTTCTCCTTTTAAATAATTTCCGTTAAACAAAAATCACAACACATAATGAACCCCTCATCGGTAGGGCATATAATTCACAATTCGTAATTAATTATCCGAAAATTACATCAAAACTTATCGAAATGAGTACCAGAAAGACATCTTTAGCCTCACAGCTCTTATTAGAGTCCAACATGGAATGATAGGCGTAGTTATCTCCATAGAACCTCCCAATAGGAGTAAACACATAAGTAGATTATAGAACTGCAAAGCTTACTCATAAGTGGAGCACAATAGGAGGACTCGTCTCGATACTAAGAACAGAATCAAGTTAAGGAAATTATTCCTTTTTATTAAATCGAGGTCGTACCTATAACGACACCATCTGATGTAGCGACCTCCACCATACCATAAAAAAAATATATCAATGACTGGGCCTTCACCTCTAGGACGCCTTCTATTCGTCAGTTCTCCACCCATAACTGGTCGTGTGGGTGGTGTAGTAACTGCAATGGGGCACATAGCCTGCGTGCTTTGATGAAATATGTCTCTCCCAAGTCTGGGACAATTTTCTCATGATGTGCCTAGTATCACCGCATTCATAACAACCCATTTGCGGGTTTGGCTGCTCATTTTGAGTCTATACCAGATAACTGAAATAACCATAGTAGGAAACTCATGTTAGTGGTGCATTAAAAGAACTTACTGGAGCACCCCGAGTAATCCAATGTGCGGACTGGGCTGGCCGACTGCCCGAGCCCCGCCATAATGATTCATACTTGCAGAGTAAAATCCAATGAATTCTCCAGAACCTCGAGACCTCTTGGTCTCCTTAGTTTACCCCGAACACGTTCTAATAACTTGAAAATTTCTACCACTAGTGAAAATGAAGTATCAGCCTATAGGTCCCGAGTCGTACAAACTTTTACGATCATAATTGAGTCCTTTACTGAGTCTGTGGACTCGCTCTCTAGGTGTAGGAACCATAGTAGGAGTACGAAGGGCTAAATTATTGAATCTGATGGCATATTCTGACACCGTCATGGTGACCTGACGTAACTGTTCAAACCCTATGCGCCACGCATTACGGAGAGTCCGGGAAACAAACTCTTTGATTATTCTTTGGGGGAACCATTACCCCTATTTATACCGAACGATCACAAAAGTAGAGTTTCGCACAGACAAATCTTGGCACGAACCACATAGTCCAGGATCTCATCAACCAATTTACTTCCTCCGAAACACCCCAAAATCCGCAACTGTGACGTCCACGATGAGTAGGCCTTCTGTAAATTTAAAGTAGTGTCTCTAACTCCTTTGGTACTGAAGTATAGGATTATTAAGGAGGCAGACATACTGCAAGTCCCAACCTTATTCTCTACCACATCTCAGGCCTTAAACATGTGTAAATTTGGGAAACATTCAGTACCACGTATATACATTTCAGACCGAAACTGATATAACACATGACCCTACAGTCCACCCATTGATAGTGGACTACCCCACTCGACGCGAAGTTATAGGTCACAACGTCTGATCATCCACAATATTAACCCTTCCAGCTCGTATAAATCAACCAGATGCCAAGATCCGTTGCACCCCCACATGATTTACTGGGTGATCTCTCAATACGTCCGTATCTTCAGTCGGAACCACACATTGAGGCAATGTTTGAGTACCTCTGGCTCCCTCGTAGTCCATCCGCGGCATCACGAACCGTTGACACACAATTGATACCGAGTGCACAATGTCATACATGAGTGGATGCAAAGGAATATGAGATATATGTTTCAAATTGAATCAATGTCGCATGATAAAGATTGAAAGAAGTGAACAGTTTCCTAATAATTCCATAGCCTCCCGAAGATAAGTACAGACGTCTCCGTACCGAACCGCGAGACTCTAATAAACCGGTTTGTGACTCACGACACCTATGAAGCTAGAGCTCTGATACCAACTTGTCACGACCCAATTTCCCCTCCGTGTGACATCGTGACGGCACCTAGTCTCTACAACTAGGTAAGCCTAACATTTGCGGAATAATAAAATAAAAACATAAATTTAAACAACTATTCCAAAAAAAATACACAACAATCCCAAAACCCGGAACATCATGAATCACAAACTAGAAAAGGAAATCTAGTGTCTCTATACATCAGAGTCTAACAAAAGCAAAATATAGAAGATAATGGACATGGGGAAGAGTAGAAGGGGACTCCGAGGTCTGCGGACGCATCATATATACCTTGAAGTCTCCAAATTTGTCCTGGCTCACTGATAGTGCGGCTGATAAGGAGCACCTAGATCTACACACGAAAAACATGTGCAGAGAGTAGCATGAGTACACCACAATCGGTACCCAGAAAGTGACAAGCCTAACATCGGTCGAGTAGTGACGAGGTCAGGTCAGGGCCCTACTGGTAAATATATAATAAAACAAGATAGAGTGTAATACCGCAATAAAATAAAGGCTGAAATCTAACAACAATGAAATCATAGAAGGTAACAGCTCGGTACACAGAAAACACAACAGGGGATCTCCTGAGATTCCGTCTCGTAGTCCCAAACGTAAATATGCAGTACATGGGGATCTCCCGGAATACCGTTCCGTAGTCCCAAAGTAAATATGCAGTACAAGAGGATCTCCCAGAATACCGTTCCGTAGTCCCAAAGTAAATATGCAGTACGGGGGGATCTCCCGGAATACCGTTCCGTAGTCCCAAAGTAAATATGCAGTACAGGGGGATCTCCTGGAATACCGTTCTGTAGTCCCAAAGTAAATATGCAGCGAAAACAATAGAGTTCAATAGTTACGGCACAAAATTCCACAATTCAACCTAAGTACCTGTTAAGGAAAGACAGGTAAATTCACTAAACATGCAGCACGTAGTTCAAGTAAACGGTTAAGGCAAGTAGGCATGCTATTCTAATCTAGTAGGATACTACACATGCTGATGAAACTCAAATAAGAAAGAAATCAGGTTATTACTTAGTAAAAGAATCGGCATTTTACACAATTAGCCTGTGTACATACTCGTCACCTGACGTACACGACGCTCATATATCAAAAATAGTACAAATCTTACGGGGATTTCCCACACATAAGGTTAGGCAAGCCACTTACCTCGAACCAAGATAAATCAATCTGTAAGAATGCTTTTTCCATGAATATCCGGCTCCGAATGACCCAAATCTAGCCAAAAGCAATTATATATCATAAATACAACCATAATAGACTAATCTAATTAATGAAATCAATACTTTAACAAAAATTCCGAAATTAACTCAACGATCGCTCGTGGGGCCCACATCTCGGAATCGGGTAAATATCATAAAATATGAACACCCATTCAGTCACGAGTCTAACCATATAAAATTTATTCAAATCCGACCACAAATCCCCTTTCAAAACTCGAAATCTTTGTTGAAGAAGTACTTCCAAATCTTTCCCAATTTCAACCCCAAAATCAGAAATTAAATGATGCAATCAACCATAGATTAGTGGGATATAACCATAAATGAGTTAAGAATCATTAACCAATCGATATCTCTGAAAAATCCCTCAAAATCACGTCCAAATCCGAGCTCCCTATCTCAAGTGTTGATAAAAATGGCCAACCCTCATTTTTGGAAACTTTAATACTGCCCAGGCATCCCTTCTTCGCGAACGCGGCCACACCCTCGCGTTCGCGAAGCACAAAATTGCTTCAGTCCGAAATCCTTCATCGCGAACGCGATGACCTACTCGCGAATGCGAAGGTTACTCAGCTCGACCCTACGCGAATACGGAAACAACATCGCGAACGCGTAGGCAAAATGGCCTGGAGACACAATCGACCAACTTCCTCAACGTGAACGCGAGACCTCATCATGAATACGTAGACCAATTACCTCAGTGCTTTCGCGAACGCGGGATATCCATCGCGAACGTGAAGCACAAATCCCACCTGCCACCAGTTCCTCTTCACGAACGCGAGGACCATGTCACGAACGCATAGCCTCAAGGTTCCACACCTTCACGATTGCAAAAACAACATCGCGAACATGGAGAGTAATTCATCTGCCCTTCCCATATTCCTTCCGCAAACGCGAGAACTCCCTCGCAAATGCGATGAAGAAAATGCCTGCAACAAAATACCAGAAATCGGTTATCTTCCAAAGTCCAAAGATGAGTCGTTAAGCATCCGAAACTCACCCGAGGCCCTCGGGATCTCGACCAAGCATACCAACCAATCCTAAAACACCATACGAACTTAGTAGATCCCTCAAATCACATCAAACAACGCTAAAATCATGAATCATCCTCCAATTCAAACTTAAAGAACTTCAAACTTCAAAATTCTACAGCCGATGCTGAAACCTATCAAACCACGGCTGATTGACCCCTAATTTTGCACACAAGTCATATTCAATATTATGGAACTACTCCAACTTGTGGAATCGAAATCTGACCCTGATATCAAAATTTTCACCACCGGTCCAAAACTCCAAAAAATCGATTTTTGCCAATTCAAGCCTAAATAACCTACGGACCTCCAAAACATAATCCGGACATGACCCTAAGTCCAAAATCACCTAACGGAGCTAACGGAACCGACAGAACTCCATTTCGGAGTCGGCTTCCCACAATGTCCAACTATGGTCAAAATCCTAAGACTTAAGCTCCCGTTTTAGGGACTAAGTGTCCCTAAACACTCCAAAAACCCAAACGAAAGCTCCCAGAATGTCACAATAGGAGAAATAATTATGGAAGAAGCAGTTAAACAGGGGATCGAGGCTATAACTCTCAAAGCGACCGGCCGGGTCGTTACATAAAGTCCTAAAATCTAAATGGGAATCAAACCCTCGAAATCCCACTTTTCTGTCCAGTTCTTCTGCACCGGCGGACCTTCAGCCTCTATCGCAGGTGCGGGAATGGCTAAAAGGGTTGGGTCTGCATCTGCGTGCAAGTGGTCGCGCCTGTGGACAAAAGTCTGCTTCTGCGATCCTCCCCTCCAACTCATTTTTCACATCTGCGGAGCTTTAGGTGCATCTGCGGGCTCGCAGATACAGAAACACCCTCGCACCTGCGACCCTCGTCCATCTTCTCAACTCCCGCTTCTGTGCTCCTTCCTCCGCACATGCGAGTACACACCTGCGGCCTCCCTACCGCAGGTGCGAAACTACCAGATATCAAAAGTCTTCAGCAATCTCATAAGTCCAAAAGCTCAATCCGTTAAGCATCTGAAACACACTCGAGGCCCTCGGGACCTCAATCAACCATGCCAACAAGTCATATAACACCATGCGAACTTAGTCGAACCTTCAAATCACACAAAACAACATCAAAACACCAAATTACCCTCGGATTCAAGCCTAAGAACTTCTAAACTTTCAAATTCCGCAAACGACGCCGAAACCTATCAAACCACGTCTGAATGACCTCAAATTTTACACATGTCACAAATGACACCATAGACCTGCTCCAACTATCAGAAATCCATTATGACCCCGATATCAAATTTTCCACTACCGACCAAGATCGTCAAATTTGTAATTTTTGCCAATTCAAGTGTAATTCCACTACGGACCTCCAAATCACATTCCGAATGCGCTCCTAAGTACAAAATCACCTAACGGAGTTAAAGGAACCATCAAAATTCAAATCCGAGATCGTTTACACATAAGTCAACATCCGATTGACCTTTCCAACTTAAGCTTCTAATAAAGAGACTAAGTGTCTCAATTCACTCCGAAACTACTCCGGACCCGAACCAACTAACCCAACATATCATAATATAGCTGAAGAACACAAAAAGAAGCAGAAATGGGGGAAACAGGTCTATAACTCTCGAAACGGCCGGTTGGGTCGTTACATCCTCCCCCTCTTAAACAAACGTTCGTCCTCGAACGGGTCTAGAAACATACTTGGAGTCTAAAATATATGTGGATATCTTCTTCGATTCTCCCGCTCGGTCTCCCAGGTGGCCTCGTCCACAGGCTGACCTCTCCACTGCACCTTCACTAAAGCTATACCCTTTGATCTCAACTTCTGTACCTGCTGATCCAAAATGGCCACCGGCTCCACATCATAAGTCATATCACCATCCAACTGAACCATGCTGAAATCCAAAACATGGGACGGATTTCCAATATACTTCAGGAGCATAGAAACGTGAAACATTGGATGCACACTTGACAAGCAGGGTGGCAAGGCAAGCTTGTAAGCCACCTCTACTATCCTCTGAAGCACCTCAAAAGGCCTAATAAACCGGGGGATTAACTTGCCCCTCTTCCCAAACCTCATAACACCCTTCATGGGTGATACCTTCAGCAAAACCTTCTCCCCAACCATGAAATACACATCACGGACCTTCCTGTCCGCATAGCTCTTCTGCCTAGACTGCGCCGTACGAAGCCGCTCCTGAATCGATTTCTCCTTGTGTAATGCATCTTGGACCATGTCTGTACCCAAGAGCCTAGCCTCACCCGGATCAAACCATCCTACTGGAGATCTATACCTCCTCCCATATAAAACCTCATATGGACCCATCTGAATGCTCGACTGATAACTGTTGTTATATGCAAACTCCACGAGCGGCAGAAACTGGTCCCATGAACCCCCAAAGTCAATGACACAAGCGCGTAACATGTCCTCCAATATCTGGATAGTGTGCTCAGACTGTCTATCCGTCTAAGGGTGAAAGGATGTGCTCAACTCAACCTGAGTACCCAACTCTCGCTTCACGGCCCTCCAGAACTGCGATGTAAACTGAGTGCCCCTATCTGAAATGATGGAAAATGGGACACCATGTACGCGAACAATCTCTTGGATGTACATCTCAGCCAACTGCTCTGAAGAGTAAGTAGTGCCAACTGGAATGAAGTGCGCGGACTTGGTCAGCCGATCCACAATAAACCAAATAGTATCAAACTTCCTCGAAGTCTGTGAGAGACCAACTACGAAATCCATGGTGATCTGCTCCCACTTCCACTCTGGGATCTCTAACCTCTGAAGCAAGCCACCCGGTCTCTGATGTTCATACTTAACCGTCTGACAGTTGAGACACCGAGCCACAAACCTAACTATATCCTTCTACATCCGCCTCCACCAATAGTGTTTTCTCAAATCCTAATATATCTTCGCGGCACCGGATGGATGGAATACCGCGAGCTGTGGGCCTCCTCAAGAATCAACTCCCGGAGCCCATCTACATTAGGCACACATATCCGGCCCTGCATCCTCAAAACGCCGTCATCACCAATAGTCACATCCCTAGCATCACCTCGCTGAACCCTGTCCTGAAGAACGAGCAGGTGGGGTTCATCATACTGACGCTCCCTGATACGGTCATAAAGAGAAGACCTGGAGACCACACAACCCAATACCTGACTCGGCTCCGAAATATCCAATCTGATAAGCTGGCAAGCTAAGGCCTGGACATCCAATGCCAAAGGTCTCTCTACTGCTGGAAGATATGCTAAACTCCCCAAACTCTCCGCCCGACGACTCAAAGCATCGGCCACCACATTAGCCTTCCCCGGATGGTGCGAAATAGTTATATCACAATCCTTAAGAAGCTCCAACCATCTCCGCTGGCGCAAATTAAGATCTTTCTGGTTTAACAAATGTTGCAAACTTCGGTGATCAGTGTAGATCTCTCAATAAACCTCGTACAGATAGTGCCGCCAAATCTTCAGGGCGTGAACAATAGCTGCTAACTCAAGATCATGGACATGATAGTTCTTCTCATAGGTCTTCAACTGGCGCGAAGCATAAGAAATCACCCTACCCTCCTGTATCATAACACATCTAATACCTATCGTCGAGGTATCACAATACACGGTGTAAGAATGTAAAACTGATGGCAGAACTAACACTGGAGCTGTGGTCAAGGCAGTCTTGAGCTTTTGAAAGCTCTCCTCACACTCATCCGGCCACCTGAATGGAGAACCCTTTTGGGTCAATTTGGTCAAGGGCGATGCAATAGATAAAAATCCCTCCATAAAGAGATGGTAATAGCCCGCCAAACCAAGAAAGCTCCTAATCTCCGTGGCTGAGGACGGTCTAGGCCAACTCTGCACCGCCTCTATCTTCTTCAGATCCATCTGAATATCCTCACTGGACACCACGTTCCCCAAGAATGCTACAGAACCGAGCCAAAACTCACACTTGGAGAACTTTGCATAAATCTTCTCCTCCCTCAATCTTTGTAACACAATCCTCAGATGCTGAGCATGCTTCTTTTGGCTACGAGAGTACACTAGGATGTCATCAATGAATATAATAACGAATGAGTCTAAATAGGGATGGAATACACTGCTCATCAAATGCATGAATGCTGCTGGGGCATTGGTCAACCCAAAAGACATCACTAAGAACTCCTAATGGCCATATCGGGTCCTGAAAGTTGTCTTAAGAATATTTGAATCCCGAATCTTCAGCTGGTGATACCCTGACCTCAAATCAATCTTGGAGAACACCCTCTCCCCCTGAAGCTGGTCAAATAGATCATCAATACGAGGCAAAGGATACTTGTTATTGACTGTGACCTTGTTTAACTGCCTGTAATTAATGCATATCCTCATTGAACCATCCTTCTTCTTCACAAATAGAACCGGTGCACCCAGGGTGACACACTAGGCCGAATAAATCCCTTATCAAGGAGTTCCTGAAGCTGCTCTTTAAACGCTTTCAACTCTGCCAGTGCCATACGATACGGTAGGATAGAAATTGGCTGAGTGCCCGGAACCAAATCAATACTAAAGTCAATATCCCTGTCAGGCGGCATACCCGACAGGTCTGCAGGAAATACATCCGGAAAGTCACATACCACCAGAACAGAATCAATGGCAGGAGTCTCTGCACTAACATCCCCCACAAAAGCCAAATAGGATAGACAACCCTTCTCAACCATTCACTGAGCCTTCAAATATGAGATCACCCTACTAGGTACATAGTCTATAGAACCGCTCCACTCAATCCTCGACAAATCCGGCATCGCCAACGTCACCGTCTTAGCGTGACAATCTAGAACGGCATGGCAAGGAGACAACCAATCCATACCAAATATCACATCGAAGTCAACCATACTGAGTAGCAAAAGGTCTACTTGGGTCTCCAGACCCCCAATAGTCACCACACATGACCAATATATGCTATCTACAACAATAGTATCGCCCACAGGAGTAGATACATGAACAGATGAAACTAAAGACTCACGGGGCATATCCAGAAAATGAGCAAAATACGAGGAAACATATTAATAAGTGGAACCAGGGTCAAATAATATAGAGGCATCTTTGTGACAAACTGAGACAATACCTGTAATCACAGCATCTGAAGCAATAACATCTGGTCTGGCAGAGAAGGCATACAAATGGGCCTGGCTACACCCTAATCTGCCTCCCCCTCTCGGGCAACCCCTAGCTGACTGAGCTTCACCCCTCGGTGACTGGGCGGGTGGTGGAGGAACTGATGCTGATGACATAGATTGGCTCCTCTGCGGAGCGGGACCTCCCACTATACGGGGACACTCTCTCCTCACGTGACCAAACTCCCCACACTCATAGCAACACCCTGGTGCTGGTGCTGGGGACTGAAGGGATCCCCAAGCACCGGGATAACTAGCAGAAGGACCCGGCATTGATGAACCCTGACCCGATGGAGCACGAGAAGAACTCTACGCTGGAAGGGCACCAAGAGATGAATGACCTTACTGATAACTGTGAGAACCATGGCTAGATGATGCACCATGGTGAACTGGGTGAGCCGTCTGAGCATGTCTGGATGGATGGCCTCTACCATGCTGGAACTGACCCCCCAGAAGGAGTACCACTAAATCCACCCTGTCCACGAGGCCTCTTGGCCTCCCTCTCAACCTTCCCTTGACCGCGAACTATCTTAATCTGCTGAGCAATGTCGACAACCTCATCAAAATTAGCACCAGACACTCTCTCTCTAGTCATAAGCAATCACAGTTGATAAGTGAGGCCATCTATAAACCTCTTGATCCTCTCCATGTCTGTGGAAACCAACCAGATAGCATGAAGGGCCAACTCTGAGAATCACATCTCATACTGCGTCATAGACATATCACCCTGACAATGCTGCTCAAACTGTCTGCGCAACTCCTCTATGTGGGACTGAGGCATGAACATCTCTAGAAAGATAACAGAGAACTGTTGGCAGGTAAGGGGCGCTACGCCGACCGGCCTACGCCTCTCTTAAGCCTCCCACTAACTACATTCAGCCCCAGAAAACTAAAAGGTAGTGAACAAGACCCCACTAGTCTCCAGAATACCTGTTGTACGGAGTATCCTCTGACACGTCCAAGAAACCCTATGTATCCTCTCCCTCTGCACCACTGAAAGATGGAGGCTGAAGTCTCCCAAACCTCTCCAATCTACGTTGCTCATCTTCAGGCATAGTAGGAACTACATAGTCTTGAGCAGCTTCAACCGGCTGGGCTGGTGGTGCCTCCGGTGTCTGGAATCCCTGTACCACCTGCTCTGGCGTACAAGCAGCGGGAGTCTGAGCACCTCCCCCAGCCTAAGAAGTGTCTACTGCGGCCGAAATAGAGACCGCCTGAGCAAGGATGGTACACGCGGTCAGAATCTGAGCTAAGGCCTCCTAAAGTCTTGGAATCACAATAGGCACAGGTGGTGCCTGAGCTGGTACATCAACAACTGGAATCTGGTCCTGATCTGGGGCAACTAGTGGATCTACAAGTACTGCCCTAGCTGCAGTGCGGGCTGCACCTCTGCCCCTACCGCGGCCTCTACCGCGCCCTTGGCCTATCGCGGCCCTGGCTGGTGGTACTGGTGGTTGTCCATCCTACCCAGTAGTACGAGTCCTCACCATATGTGAGAGAATGAAACAACAGATGTTTAGTTACTATAATCAACAGATTTGCACGACAAGAATTCAAGAATGTGGAGTTTTCTAAGGGTTCTGCAGCCTCTCGAAGATAAGTACAGACGTCTCCGTACCGATCCGCAAGACTCTACTAAACCGCTCATGACTCGTGAGACCTATGTAACCTAGGGTCTGATACCAACTTGTCACGACCCAAAACCTAACCCATCGTGATGGCGCCTATCGTGGTACTAGGCAAGCCGACTTTTCCAAAACACTTTCAAAATTTAGCAGAAATGAATTAAGAAATTTAAAATAACCGGAGTTCCTTATAAATACGGGGTAAAACCCAATTAAAATATAAGTGCAGAAAAATAGCCCGACATCGAGGTGTCACTAAGTCATGAGCAACTAGAATCTCAATCTAAAGGACAGTGTCTACAATACTCTGTGTCTAGATATCAATACAGAGAAAGAAAGATAATAAGGAGGGAGCACAAGGTCTACGAACACCGATAGCTACCTCGTAAATCTCTGGAAGATCAACTGCGCACGAACTCAATGACCTCCACGTCTGGTCACACTTAAATCTGCACACAAGGTGCAGGGAGTAACGTGAGTACTTCCAACTCAGTAAGTAACAGAGTTAAATAAGGAACTGAGAAGTAGAGACAAGCTACACAAATGCAGTTCATTTCAGTAATTTCAGCAAGAAAAATAGGCATGCTTTCAATCCGGTGTTTTAAATCAAAGCATATCGATCTCAGGTACAACAATATAAGCCCTCCAGAAAATTTCACAACAGCAATAATTAGCAACGAAGTGCAATAACAAATAAGAGCAAGTACAACCTCATAGGGGCTACTGTCACTCATCTATCTCAATAGCTTAATCACTCGGCTCTCAGCCTCAATACCCACAATCAAAGGTACATGTGCTCACTAGGGGTGTACAGACTCCGGAGGGGCTCCTACAGCCCAAGCACTATATTGCTGCGGCGTGTAGCCCGACCCAATACTGTTACGGAGAGCAGCCCAATCCATATATTGCTGCGTCGTGCTGCCCGATCTGATATATGGCCCGAATGCTTGTTGCAGCATGCAACCCGATCCAATATTGCTTCGGCGTGCAGCCCGATCCAATATATCTCACATAGATCTCAACCCGACACTCAGGCCCTATCTCAGTCACTAACCTCTCCATCCCCTCGGGCTCATAGAATATCATAATAATTAGCCCAAACAGAGAATACAACAAGTATCAACAAGAAATGAGAGGGAATGGAGATATAACACACAAGTAAGACTGTGACTGAGTACAAGACAATAATTAGCAGACAAATCAACAAGTGTTCGAACGCTGCGGGTCCCAACAGTGATATCATATGGCCTAAGCATGGCTTCTAACATAAAAGGTAGTCAATTACTCAAGACAAGGAAAAATGAGTAATAACAATAGCTATTTGACTTTACAGTCTCATGGGACGGACCAAGTCATAATCCCTCATGGTGCATACTCACACACCTGTCATCTAGCATGTGCGTCACCTCCAAATATTCACATCATACAAATTCTTGGGATTTCATACCCTCAAAACAAGATTTAAGACTATTACTTACCTCAAACGCGCAAAAATCCTACTCCGCAATGCCTTTGGCCCTCGAATCAATCTCCAAACGCCCCAAATCTAGCCACAAATAGTACGAGATAGTCAATATAGGCTAAAAGGATCAACCCCACAAGAAAACTACTAAACTATAGCTCAAAATCTTAAATCGGCTCCAACCGGCCCCCGGGCCCACATCTCGAAATCCGACAAAAGTCAAAAACTATGAATATACATCCACTCACGAGCCCAACCATACAAGAATTACTCGAATCCAACCTCAAATCACCTTTCAAAACTCAACATTTAAGCGTATGAAGTTTCTACCCATGTTCCCCAAATTTACCACTCAAATCTCTAATTAGATGATGAAAATTGCAATAGATTCATGGAATATAGTCCTATCCGAGTTAGAATCACATACCCCAGTAATCTCCTTGAAGAAACCTCAAAAAATCGCCTCACACCGAGCTCTCAAAGTCCCAAAATCGAAATGGGAATCAAACCCTTGAAATTCCACTTTGCTGTCCAGTTCTTCCGCACTTGCGGACCGTCAGTCGCATCTGCGATGCCGCACCTGCGAAAATTCCATCGCAGGTGTGGGAATGACTAAAAGAGCCGGGTCTACATCTGCGTGCAAGTGTTCGCACCTGCGTGCGCGCACTTGCATACAAAACTCCACTTCTGCGATCCTCCCTTCCAACTCGTTTTCCGCATCTGTGGAGCTTCAGGCACATCTGCGGGCTCGCAGATGTGGAAACACTCTTGCATCTGCGAGTACGCACCTGCGGCCACCCCACCGCAGGTGCGAAACTACCAAATATCACAAGTCTTTAGCAATCTCATAAGTCCAAAAACTCAATCCGTTAAGCATCTGAAATGCACCCGAGGCCCCCGGGACCTCTACCAACCATGCCAACAAGTCATACAACCCCATGCAAACTTAGTCGAACCTTTGAATCACTCGAAACAACATCAAAATACTAAATTACCCTCGGATTCAAGCCTAAGAACTTCTAAACTTTCAAATTCTGCAAACGACGCCGAAATCTATCAAACCACGTCCGAATGACCTCAAAATTTACACACACGTCACAAATGACACCACAAACCTGCTCCAATTTCCGAAAATCCATTCCAACCCCGATATCAAATTTTTCACTGCCGATCAAAATCGCTAAATGTTTAATTTTCGCCAATTCAAGCCTAATTCCACTACGGACCTCCAAATCACATTCCGAATGCGATCCTAAGTTTAAAATCACCTAACAGAGCTAACGAAAGCATCAAAATTCAAATCTGAGTTTGTTTACATATAAGTCAACATCCGGTTGACTTTTCCAACTTAAGCTTCTAATAAAGAGGCTAAGTGTCTCAATTCACTTCGAAACCACTCCGTACCCAAACCAACTAACCTGACATATCATAATATAGCTGAAGAACACAAAAACAAGCAGAAATGGGGGGAAACAGGGCTATAATTCTCGAAACGACCGACCGGGTCATTATTATTTCAACGCTTGAACAAGATCTTGATGAACAAAGCACTTGAGCTTCTTCCTCTCTCTAGAACACTCTCCCTTATCTCTAAAAATGTCAAATTTCTGGTCCAAAATGAGCTTCAAGGGCTATAAATCGAAGTTGGATCGGGTCAAAAATTAGAAAGAATGGTAGCCCCGACCTAGTTATGCGATCACATAACACGTATGCGGTCCGCATATCGGCAGCATAATTTGGCCTCCAAAACTGGACGTGAGTGACCCGGTCTGCGGTCATTATGCGGCCCATAGACCTGTTCTGCGACCGCATAATGCACCGCAGAACGGGTCTGTGGTCGCATAATGCACCGCAGAGTTTCCTCAAATTTTACCTCACAACTACTTCACTCTGCGGCCATTATGCGGTCCACAAAGTGATTCTGCGGTAGCATAATGGACCGCAAAAATGTATTTTTCTGCCACAAATTTTTCTTTACTCCCCAGTGCATTATTCAACCTAAAAGGTCCGAGCCGCGGCGAGCTTGCAAGCCGCGAGAAATTTCTATAATATTTGTACTAATTGATCTACCTCGGCACCACAAAACCTTAATTTCCTTAGCAAAAATTCTCCGGGGTCATTACACATAAGTTAACATCCAGTCAACCTTTCAACTTAAATTCCAAACCTTGGAACTAAGTGTTTCAAATCATTCCAAAACCTCACCGGACCCGAACTAACTACCCCGGTAAGTTAAGTAACAATTATAAATCACAATTTGAGCAGTAAATGGGAAAACAAGATTTTAACACTCAAAACGACCGACCGGGTCGTTACACAACCAAATTTAGACAACTGAAACCAAATTATTTTGCTAGCAAACTTTGTGAGTTTGTTGATTAGTGCAATTTCAATACTAATAAATTTGTAGTTGTAGTCATCCATCATTATTTACTAATGATGTAATTTTTAATATTGAGCAAATATTTGTTTGGTTGGAGTTTTTGTTGTTAAAATAAAGATTTCATATCACTAATGAATTCACATTCTTACTACCAATTAGAAGGCTCTTGATTATTAATAAATAGAATATAATTCTCTTATATTTATCATATATTGGCTTATTTTAACTCTTGTTCCTCGTCTAGCTTCACTTTTAGAATAATCAATAGTACTGGATCCAAAAATAAAAAAATAAAAAAATGAATAAATAGTAGTAGTTCTTTTCGTTCAAAAAGCAATAGTAGTAGTACTTCAATGTTTAGGGTTCATAATAAAATAACTATTTTATTCAATGTAAACTCTAATTTAAACGGGTAATAGCACGTGTATCCCATATTTACACAACTTAAAAAAATTATGTAAATATTATTAAATTATATATTTGTGTTAAAAATAATTAAAAAAACATAAATCATAAAAGTTAGGAATGTTAATCTAATTAGCTAGCTTAATAACACATATATCAGATGCCTTATTGTTATTTCATGCCTTGCCTCCAATTACTAAATTTATTCAATTCTCTTTTTTTCTGCGGGATCAATTAGCAAAATATACTTGATATAAGAAAATTAATGATAAAATTGTTATAATAATTTATTTATCGTCTCTAAAATTATATTTTGAACTTGACATGAAATTGTTATGTGTCCTTTCGTATGCATTTCTATAAGTGTTTTTTTTTTTAAAAAAAGAAATTAATTCCGGTAATCATATCAAGTTGGCATCTGTTATGTACGAAATCAATGGTTGAATTTTTTTTTTTTTTGAGCTATATTTACTTTAACCTGTTTTTTTTGGTGCAAACATATAATAAAAATATTAACCATAAAAGAACAGAAATAGTACGCGTGGAGCAATAGAATTCAAACAGCATATACTGTTTACAATAATTCCAGTAAGGCAAACTTCATAATTAAAAATCTTATCATCTTCACAAGAAAAAATATTCTTCATAATTCAATCATGTTGTAATAGTTTAGCATCATGTCGCTTCTATCTCGTTAAAGAAAGCTTCAAAAACAAAGTGTAACAATCTGATCGGTCATTTTGAGCTCTAGCGCGTCGTTCAGCGGTTTGAGGCCGTGAGCAGCTTCACTCCAAGTACATTACGAACCTACTTCAAGTTTTGGACGCATATGCTGTAACGACCCGGCCAGTCGTTTTAAAAGTTATAGCCTTGTTTTCCCATTTACTGCTCATTCTGTACTTTATAACTGTTATGTGACTTGCCGGGGTAGTTGGCTCGGGTCCGGAGAGATTTTAGATTGAATTAGAACACTTAGTTCCAAAGTTTCAAACTTAAGTTGAAAAGGTTGGCTGGATGTCGACCTATGTGTAAATGACCCCGGAATAGAATTTTGATGATTCTAACAGCTCCGTGTGATGATTTTGGACTTAGGGGCATGTTCGGAATATTATTTGGAAGTCCATAGTTAAATTAGGCTTGAAATGGATAAAATAGGAATTTAAGTTTGGAAGTTTGACCAGGGAGTTGACTTTTTGATATCGGGGTCGGAATCCAGTTCTGAAAATTTTCATAGCTCCATTATATCATTTGTGACTTGTGTGCAAAATTTGAGGTCAATCGGACTTGATATTGATAGGCTTACCTAGTCTCAGAGATTAGGTGCCATCACGACATCCTACGGAGGGAATTTGGGGTCGTGACGTCTCCAGTGGGTTGGTTCAAACCGGGTGAGGCTAGGCTCTTGGGTATAGACTTGCTTTAGGGTAGAAGAATGTTCTCTAAGATCGACTTGCATTCAGGCTATCATCAGTTGAAGATTCGGGAGCTAGATATCCCGAAGACTGCTTTTAGGACTCGGTATGGTCATTATGAGTTACTTGTAATGCCATTTGGGCTAACCAACATAGGGACAAGTACACTTCCCTTAGCAACTGGTTCTCTCATTCCCTCCTCACTTGGCTTATGTGGTTTCTCAGTCTTCTCCTTATGATCATATCAGGGAGCGTCAGTATGATGACCCACATCTGCTTGTCATTAAGGATACAGTTCAGCACGGGGATGCCAAGGAAGTCACTATTGGAGATGACGGTGTATTACGGATGCAGGGAAGGCTATGTGTGACTAATGTAGATGGTTTGCATGAGTTGATTCTTCAGGAGGCTCACAGTTCGCGGTACTCTATTCATCCAGGTGTCGCGAAGATGTATCAGAACTTGAGACAATACTATTGGTGGAGGCAGATAAAGAAAGACATAGTAGAATATGTAGCTCGATGCCTAAATTGTCAGCAAGTGAAATATGAGCATTAGCGGGCGGGTGGATTGCATCAAAAGTTAGAGATTCCAGAGTGGAAATGGGAGCGAATCAATATGGATTTCGTTGTTGGGCTCCCACGGACTCAGAGGAAGTTTGATGCAGTTTGGGTGATTGTGGATAGATTGACCAAGTCAGCTAATTTCATTCCTGTGGTTACTACTTACTCTTCGGAGCAGCTAGCTCGGGTTTACATTCGCGAGATTGTTAGGCTTCATGGGGTACTGGTATCTATCATATCTAACCGGGGTACACAGTTTACATCATGGTTCTGGAGAGCCGTACAATGAGAATTGGGTACTCGGGTAGAGTTGAGTACATCATTTCACCCTCAGACGGACGGATAGTCCGAGTACACTATTCAGATATTGGAGGATATGCTTCGTGCGTGTGTGATGGATTTTGGGGTTCTTGGGATCAGTTCTTATCACTTGCGGAGTTTTCTTACAACAACAGCTACCGGTCGAGCATTTCGTATGAGGCCTTGTATGGCAGGTGGTGCCGGTCTCTAGTGGGTTGGTTCGAACCGGGCGAGGCTAGGCTCTTGGGTACAGACTTGGTTCAGGATGCCTTGGAAAAGGTTAAATTGATTCAGGATTGACTTCGTACAACCCAATCTAGACAGAAGAGTTATGCGGATCGGAAGGTTCGTGATGTTGCATTAATGGTTGGTGAGGGGGTCTTTCTTCGGATTTCGCCTATGAAGGGTGTGATGAGTTTCGGAAAGAAGAGCAAGTTGAGACCTAGGTATATTGGGCCTTTTGAGATTCTTGAGAGAGTTGGGAAGGTGGCTTACAAACTCGCATTACCACCTAATCTCACCGCAATTCNGCTCCGTATGAGGCCTTGTATGGTAGGCGGTGCCGGTCTCCAGTGGGTTGGTTCGAACCGGGCGAGGCTAGGCTCTTGGGTACAGACTTGGTTCAGGATGCCTTGGAAAAGGTTAAATTGATTCAGGATTGACTTCGTACAACCCAATCTAGACAGAAGAGTTATGCGGATCGGAAGGTTCGTGATGTTGCATTAATGGTTGGTGAGGGGGTCTTTCTTCGGATTTCGCCTATGAAGGGTGTGATGAGTTTCGGAAAGAAGAGCAAGTTGAGACCTAGGTATATTGGGCCTTTTGAGATTCTTGAGAGAGTTGGGAAGGTGGCTTACAAACTCGCATTACCACCTAATCTCACCGCAATTCATCCAGCGTTCCATGTTTTCATGCTCCAGAAGTATCACGGCGATCTGTCTCATGTGTTAGACTTCAGCTCAGTTTAGTTGGACAAGGATCTATCTTATGTTGAGGAACCAATGGCCATTTTGGATAGACAGGTTAGGAAGTTGAGATCAAAGAGCATTACCTCAGTAAAGGTACATCGGAGGGGTCATCCAGTCGAGGAGGCGACTTGGGAGACCGATCATAATATGCACAACTGTTATCCTCATCTTTTCACCACTCCAGGTATAATTATAAATCCGTTCGAGGATGAACGTTTGTTTAAGATGGGGAGGATGTAATGACCCGGCCAGTCGTTTTAAAAGTTGTAGCCTCGTTTTCCCATTTACTACTCATTTTGTACTTTATTGCTGTTATGTGACTTGCCGGGGTAGTTGGTTCGGGTTCGGAAAGTTTTTAGAATGAATTGGAACACTTAGTTCCAAAGTTTAAAACTTAAATTGAAAAGGTTGGCTGGATGTCAACCTATGTGTAAACGACCCCGGAATAGAATTTTGATGAATCCAAGAGCTCTGTATAGTGATTTTGGACTTAGGAGCGTGTTCAGAATTTTATTTGGAAGTACGTAGTTAAATTAGACTTGAGATGGCTAAAATAAGAATTTAAGTTTGGAAGTTTGAGCGGGGAGTTGACTTTTTGATATGGTGGTCGGAATCCAGTTCCAAAAATTTTTATAGATATGTTATGTCATTTATGACTTGTGTGCAAAGTGTGAGGTCAATCGGACTTGATTTGAAAGGTTTCGGCATCGAATGTAGAAATTGGAATTACACTTATTTACAATAGAACCTTTAAACTCCCTGCCTTCCCACACTTATATGATCACTTAGGACAATTGCAATATGATAATCCCACAGTGTAAAATTTGGCCGAGACTCACAGTTGTGGACCTTGAAGAGCGCCTAACACATTCTCTTTGAGGTTATTTGAGCCCATACCCGATCTTTGGTAAAACGGACTAGTTAAAATAGAGTTATTTGCAAATGGGTGCCCTAATGCACCTCAAAATCATTAGGTGGCAACTCTTCTATTTTAGTACCCATTTAAAAGAGTTGTCACATGTCGAAGTCCGCTTTCACAAGAAAAAGAGGCGCGACAGCATGGCGACTGTGCTAGGGATTTACACTTAGGCTCTTACCATAATGAAGTTGACTTATGTGGATTAACGGATTATTTGATGACATGTAAATCCTTTCCCTTATTTTCCCTTATTTGTTTAAATTTCAATGAAAAGTACATCCCCTCCCCATTTTTCCCTTTATTTGCTATGACATGCACATGCTCTCTCCGTTGCTTTCATCTTGTTTAAGACTGCAATATCACGTCTTTCCGGTCCTTATCTTACTTTTTGCTTCATTTAATTAAGATCTCGCATGTTTTCATGAGTTAAACTAACTTCTCTCTTTTGTCTTTCTCTTTTTCTTTTCTTTCTCCTGTTTATATTATTTACTATTTTTATGCACTTTCATCATGTCAATATTTGGCAACGTGTTACTATTTTTGCATAAAGCATGCTCCCAGCATCGTACTCCACTCGTTCTTATAATCAACATAGCGGCGCTTGATGAGTGTCCAAGATTTTCCAAAAAAACACCCTTTTAAAATGAAAAGGCTTAATTGCGGTAGACTAGTCGATCAACGGTGCAATCGATAATCCCATGCCTTTCTCTTTCTAGAAACCACACTCTGATTTGAAACTTACATGCATCATGCTAAACCTAATATGGATTGCGAGGTCATTGATGTATCAACCCGCTTAGATGAACCCTGTCTGAATTCCAACGCGATTTCCATAATCCCAAAGGACGCTGTCACGTTATGTGCATTACTTGGAGAAAATGTGCCAGTATATTGATCATTATTGCGTAAATAGTCGAATCTGGAGGGGTAAAGGGCTAACTTGTATTTTTTTTTAAAAATGAAGCACGAAATCCCGAGGTTCGGTATGGTCCAGAATATCCCGTGTTTGCTAATTGACTGGTGGAACGACCTTTTACCCTGTGACAGAAACCATGTGAGGACGGTACTGGGTAACCTGTAATATTTGCTGAACATTCAACCAAACAGGGGACTGATCGAGGCTGCTACCATATTTTGGGATGAGAAGAGAGTTGTTTTTTGATTTGTCAATATAGAAATGACTCCTCTCCTGAATGAAATAGGGGGTTTTGCCAAGTTACCATGGGATAGTCTAGGACTATTGGTGCCATAAAATCGCACTACATGCGGTTTTCTGAAAATGCTGGGTTTTAAGAAGAACGCCATACTGGTCTTTGTGAGGAAATCATACATCCCCTTTGAATTTATCTATGAGCGTTATGGGCATAGCAAATCATATCACCTTCATCATGAGGAGCAAGCCATTACCTCTTTGGGATGGGTGCACTGCCGAGTCTATGTCTTCATAGTCTGTTTGTTGGGTTTATTGATCTTTACAATACAAGGGGGAAGAATTCATACTCGCTTAGCCATGGTCGCCAGGACCTTAATGGAGGGTATTGAGGGGCAGAAGTACACTATCATCCCGATGATCCTAGCCAAGATGTAACGTGCTCTGGATTGGTGCAAGCATGGGTTCCGACACTTTGAGGGTTATAGTCTCTTGCTACAAGTTTGGCTGCTAGAACACTTTCAGAGAGATGATTATCGCCAGGAGCTTCTGCAAAGGCCACTAAATTACTACATAGACGGTCATCATCTAAAGAATATGACATTCATTTAAGATAGGTTTGCAAAGCCTGGAAATGCTGTAGGTTGTGTTCGTTTCTTCAGCAATCTGACAAACGAGCAAGTGCATTGGATGTTTGAGTGATTTCCTAGTAGCGAGTTCATCTTCAGGTCCAAAGGAACTACTCACCTAGTGCTGATCGGAATGCGGGGTATCTACCCTTACACTCATAAAAGGGTAATGAGGCAAGCTAGGAGGAAACAAGTCATACCTCGTGTTTCCAACATGGTTCAGTATAAAGCATATTTCAAAGGAGATTTCATCCCATTCATGTTTGAAGCCCGACACATGTGGAACCAAAAGATCATTGTGGAGGGAGAGACTATCGATCCAGACAGGTATCATGCCGATCATATGTACTACTATCTCTCGTGGTTGGAGGACGACATAGTCGGGGACGTCAAATTGTGGGTCAATTTGAAAGATAGGATCATAGATGAGGTGGCTGAGGCACATGTGAAGTATAAGAGGCTACATAAAAGGGTGTTCGAATCTAAAGCTAAACATATAGAACATCATAAGGTGGATATGGAAGCGATCAGGGAATGGAGTGAAATTGCAAATAAGTCGATAGAGAGGTTTGAACATCTGGAGCAAGGACTGATGAAGCTAGAGGGGAAGATGAGAAAGAGGCTTTGGGATCGTCAAGGCATAGATTCAGATGAAGGAGGGACGTTGGCAATGGCATACTTTATACTCAACATGCGTGATTTGGGAAACGTGATTGATGGAGTCAAGAGAGCCAAGCATGGAGAAGGTCCTTCAGGGACCAAGTACACTAGGAGATAATGTATTTATTGATTTCTAGATTAGATTAGATTTCGATTTAATAAGGCTTAATGCCATTAATGATTTTATAATTATTATTTCGATTTAATAAAAGATTAATTTGGCTTATTTTCGCATTAATAGAATGAGGAAAACATTGGCATGAACTTTCTTTAAGTCTATGTGTCGCTTAGGCCTACCTCAGGCACAATGAGGTCCCCAAACTAGGACGCGAATATTGCATGACCTTACATGATACCTATTTAAATATTGCAAACACTCTTTTACTTTGTCTTACTAACTTGGTTACTTTTGTTTTTATTTCTTTTGATTTAGTAGAAGTTTGGTCCATGCATTCCGGCATCATCAACTTACCACACCAAATCCAGAGGTCCTCCACCTCCTCTTCCACCTAGAGACCCGAAAAGTAGAGGTAAAGGCAAATGTAGGATGGATGATCTAAGTGGTAACCAAAAAGACAATGCTACCATTGCAGAGAATGTTGAAACATCGGACGAAAGAAGTACGCCATGTCAGAATGAGTTGGTCCTAGGAACAAATAATCCTGGAGCTGCAGGGTGAGCTTGAGCAGGTCCGAAATCTGGCAAACCTTTACCTCACTCTAAATGTCACTGACACCAACCTGCAAAACATAACCACTCGAAACCAAACACCACCGCAAAACACCCAAAGCCAAAATCCACAACCCATAGCTCCACAAAATCTTCCTACAACACAGCACTATCACAATCCTGCACCTCCTCAAAACCTTAACGCACCACCAACGCAAACCTCTCAACAACACCACCATCACCCAACCTAGTATTCATAAACCACCACTTATCACACTCCACAAAACGCACCACAACTTACCCCTGATCCCCCTCAAACATCAATCAATGATCACCCATATACCCAAGCTCCAGGAACTCACCAAGGCAACCTGATATATGTGGAAACCCAACCCCATACCTTCTAACAAACCCTATACATACCTGAGCCGACCGAAAAGGACCTTCTCATTTGAAACAAGGCAGAAAAACTCAAGAAACTGACAGGGAGAATATAGAGTGTTGAAGGCGGGAAAGGCATTGAAGGTTTAAACTATGAAGACCTATGTATCCAGCCAGATGTAGAACTGCCGAAGGGTTACAAACCTCCCAAGTTTGAGATGTTTGATGGCACTGGTGATCCTAAGGTACATCTGAGAACCTACTACGACAAGCTTGTGGGAGTGGGTAAGTAAGAGTGAACAAATCCACATGAAACTGTTCAGGCGAAGTCTTACAGGAGACGCATTATCTTGGTACATGAGCCAGAATCCAAAGAAGTAGGCAAATTGGCTAAGCATGGAATCAGATTTCATGAAAACATTCAGGTTGAATACAGAGAATGCGCCAGACGTTTTCTATATTCATAAACTTAAGAAGATGCCGATAGAAACCTTCCGCGAGTATGCTACTCATTGGAGATCGGAGGCCGCCAAGGTGAGGCCGGCACTTGAAGAAGAACAAATGAACAAGTTCTTTGTTAGAGCTCAAGATCTGGAGTATTACGAAAGGTTGATGGTTATCTAGAATCACAAGTTCTCAAACATAATCAGGTTAGGGGAAAGGATAGAAGAAGGAATCAAGAGCAGAATGGTGTCCAATTTTGAGGCACTGCAAGACACATACAAAGGCTTGCAATTAGGAGGTACCTCGAAGAAGAAAGAAGTAGTTGTCATGATTGTAGCCTAGGGACCTGAGTCTCCCTTTACATATCAAACACCTCCACCCATATATCAAACCTCACCTCCAAAATACCAATACATAGCCACCACCTACCATACATATAATACCTAACATACATATCACTATTCACCTCCTATCGCCTGCCAAAACTACCTAAAGCCACGACCAAACTTTGACCGCAGATCTCCTAGACAATACACCCCAGTCGCTGAACCCATAGCCCAACTGTATGACATACTAAAGGTTGCTAGATACGTCACCCCCATTCCTACTATTGCTGTTGAGAACCCTTCCTAGTAGGTTAACCCCAACAAAACTTGCGCTTTCCATTCAGGCATGAAGGGTCATACCATTGACGAATGCCGCATGTTGAAAGATAGGATTCAGACACTAATTGACACCAAAGTCATACAAGCAATAGAAACTGTGCCAATCGTCCGTAATAACCTTCTTCCTAGCCATAGGGGCGAGGGAGTGAATATGATAGAAACTGATGAGGAATGGGATCAAGAAGGATCCATCGGACTTATTCGAAAGGGGGATGCTCCCAAAATATCTCATGTCACCCTCTCGCCAATTGTGGTGCAAACCCATACACCATTTGAAGTCGAGTGATAAGTGATGATTTTACTATTTATTTTAGTCTCTTTTCTTTTGTTTTTGCATTCTTTAATTATAATATGAGGTTGTTTATTTTGTGTATTTGCTAGATTTTTAGGTAAATGATGTCCTGAAGATAGTGGAAATGAAATGAAGTGAAATTGTGCAAAAATATTAAAAGAAGTGAAATTATTTTTAGTAAAACCGCATATGCGGTCTCACATCTGTGAGAAAAGGTCCGCATCTGCGGAAGAAGGCCTGCAAGGTAGAAATCACATATGTTATTGATGAACCGCATATGAGGCCGCGCTTCTGTGTTTGAAAACCGCTTCTGCGATGCGCTTGACTGTCCTTTTGTCCGCTTATGTGGAATAGACATTTCCACCAAAAATTGCTTCTGTGAGCAGGTATCCGCTTCTGCGAAAAGGCACCTGTGAGGATTCCCAGATGCGGCCGACGGGCTTCAGACCTGGGCAACTTAGGCATTTCACATTTTTTCCATTACAAACCCACAAATATACGACCTAGCTTATTGGAAACACATCTTTGGCTTATCTTTCAGTCTCTCGAGTAGAGAAGACAAGTTTTGGAGCTAGGGTTCTTGCACACACACTTGGGTCTTGAAGATTTGAAGCTTTTGGTTGAGAATTTCTTACCCATTTATGTTCATTTCTTCATTTCCTTGCTTTGTATTGGATATCTAAGTGTGTTGTATTTTTTCCAACACTTTAATCTTGTTTATAGGAATATTCATATTTAAAGTGTGGATTAAATATCTTATTGTGATTATGTATTAAGCGATTTTTATTTATTATGAAGTGTGTTATTGTTTCTTTAATTATTCTCGATCTTTAATGTTTTCAAAGGGATTAGCTAACCCTAGGACTCACCCATTAAATTCGAATTAATTTTGGAAAAGATAATTTCGGGTTGGGAAAGATTAATTAACAAGAACTTGAGGTGTTAACCGTCACATTATAGATTCTACCTAGGGATAGGATTGAACTACTTGTAGCCATATTTGGGTGTGCTTAATCTCTTAATTGTTTTAGGGATAATTCAATTAGGAAGTGTTGTTAGTCTTTGGGAGAAGCTAACAAAGAATTATTACCCGAGGCTAATTAACATAAACTTGCTCATATTTGCAAAATTGTGAAATACAATGGATCGTTAATTGAGTGTAACTTCCCAATGCATATATGCTTGTAGCCATTAACCATTTTAATTTCTTTCTAGGTTAGTTTATATTTTTGCATTTAGATATAAACATTTCTCAAAAATCCTTTTTAAGTGTTTGGCTAAGCATAATAAGTGATAATTCTCGTGCACGCCTAATCGCCTACATATTGTTCTCTGTGGGATTCGACCCCGACGTTTAGTTGGGTATATTATATTACATGCGACCATGTTCATTTACTTTTTAGTAGTGGATTTGGATGTCATCAGTGAGGTAGCTACGCCTTTCATTGTGATGGTAGCGTTAACACCATCTTATAAGTCTAATGTTGTCCCATGGGATTATGTGGCGGAGGCGAGAAGAAAAGGGAAAGCCAAGATGGAAGAGACAGGTGTTACACAAGGTATGACCAGAACTAACAGAGTTTATATACCTGAGAACCTTGGAGGAACAAGCAAAGAAACTACATCTAAGTCGCCTGTTGTTGAGACAGGCACTGATGATCTTTGGAGAAAGGTACAGGCGAGGGAGTACTCTGTTGTTGATCACCTTACCAAAACTCCTGCCTAGATATCCATCTTGTCGCTATTGAAAAATTCAGATGCGCACAAGAATGCCTTGAGGAAAGTATTAAGTTAAGATTATGTGCTCGCCGATATCATTAGTGGCGAGATGGATAACATGGTAAGACAAGGACTAGAGAGTCACAAGATTACTTTCCACGAAGACGAGCTACTGCTAGAAGGGTTGAGTCACAACAAAGCGATGCATATCACTATGCAATTTGAAGAGAAGTTCATTGTCAGTGCCATAATAGATGGAGGTTCGAGCCTGAACATATGCACGTTGACTACTCTGAAAGGACTAGGTAAAGGCCTGCATGAGATACAAATGGGAATCATGAATGTGAAGGCGTTCGATGGATCTTATAGAGCCACTATATGATAAATCAACCTTGATCTACCTTTGGGGCTGACCTGGTTCGATGCTGAATTCCAAGTGCTAGACATATCTGCCACCTACAACTTATTATTCGGACGACCATGGATACATGCATTTGGGGTAGTCGCTTCAACTCTGCACCAGGTTATGACGTTTGAGTGGAATCATCAAGAGGTGATTACTCACGAAGATGGAAGCAACCCTATCTACACCAAGCAAATTGTGCCTGTCATCAAAAATAGGATGAAATTGGGAGGAAAACCATACCACCGCATTCAGCGAGTAAATGCAATTGAGAAGGATTGAGGTTGGAGCAACAAGATAGAAAGCATACTAATGTGGTTAGGGTATGAACCAGGCAAGGGTCTTGGCCGAAAGCTTCAGGGGATCACAGAACCAATACGACCAGAATTTCATGGCACAACTTTGGGTCTCGAATATGAATATACTGTTCAAGAATACCAGGATTGGACACCTCCGTGGCTTACTGATTACTACCCATTAGAACAACTCATACCACCGTTGCACCAAATATTTTGCTAGACTTATGTAATTTGGGGATCTGAGGAAGACGAGGGTTTAGGCGGCATGATGAAGCTGTTCCTGGACGAGGAAAATATGGACTGCAGTGCAATTTTAGAGAAGGAGGAGGAGGAAGACTTTACCACCCAGACAGTGGGAGAAGGAGCCATTCTCAAGAACTGGACTGTTGCACCATCCCGAGCTCGCCGAGTACCTGGATAGCTTTGGTAGAATTAACATGATTTGTTTTAAAATTGTTTTTGGGCATTTAAGACATTTTTCAGTACTTTATTTTGAAATAATTACTCGAGTCATACTTGTTTACAATATGAAGTTTTATTAATACATTATTGCTTTTCATTTATTTATTATTATCATTCTACACTCTTTCCACCGTAATTATTACATATCCTGATGAACCTACGACTGTGACATGTAATGAGATAAAGCAACATAAGGAAAGTGATTCGGAAGATTTGGAAGATGATGTAATACCTTCAGAAATTGTCAAAGAAGTAGAGAATTTTGAGAACAAACCAAGTCCAATTTAGAAGAAACTGAGGCAGCTAACTTAGGGGATTCTGAAGCAGTCAAAGAAATTCACACTAGCATTCATCTATCACCGTTAGAGAAGGAGGAGTATATCATGTTTCTAAAAGAATATGAGGTTATTTTTGTCTTACGATGACATGACTGGGTTAAGCGCATCCATAGTAGCTCACAAGCTACTTACCAACCATATGTGTCCCCCAGTAAAATAGAAGCTCCGAAATTCAAGCCAGATATAAGTCTAAAGATAAAGGAGGAGTTTACCAAACAAATCAAAGCCAAGGTCCTTCAGGTGGTCGAGTACCAGACTTGTCTAACCAACATTCTGTCGGTTCTGAAGAAGGATGGGAAAGTTAGGGTATGTGTTGACTATCGAGATTTGAAGAGAGCAAGCCCCAAGGATGATGTCCCATTTCCTAACATACACATACTAATTAACAACTCTGCCAAGCATGAACTCCAATCCTGTATGGATTGCTTCGCAGGATATGACCAGATTTGGATGGACGAAGAGGACGCTAAAAAGATATCCTTCATCACACCATGGGGGATATATTATTACAAAATGATGCCATTCGGTTCGAGGAATGCTGGGGCCACCTACATGAGGGCCACGACGACTCTTTTCCACGACATGATACACAAGGAAATAGAAGTGTACATGGGCAATGTTATGATCAAATATAAGAGAAGTTCAGATCACACAGCAGACCTAAGGAAGTTTTTCGACTGGCTTCGAAAACACAATTTGAAGTTTAATCCTGCAAAATATGCCTTCAGAGTCCCTACTGGGAAGTTGGGTTTCATCGTCGGCCGCCGTGACATTGAGCTGGACCCGTCAATGTGATATGTGAGCCAATATTCAAGATGCTGAGGAAAGATGTTGCGGTGAGCTAGATCAAAGAATGTCAAAAGGCTTTCGACAAAATCAATAAGTACTTGTCTAAGTCGCCCATGTTGGTTCCGCTAGAGCCAAGAAGACCTCTGCCGCTATGCCTATCTGTGTTGGATGAATCCATTGGTTGCGTCCTGGGGCAACATGATGAAACTTGGAGAAACGAGCAGGCGATATATTATCTGAGTAAGAAGTTCACACCTTACAAGGCCCGGTACTCTTTGCTGAATCACATCTGTTGTGCTTTGACATGGATATCTCAAAAGTTAAGACATTATTTCTGAGCATACACTATATATCTCATATCAATGATGGATCCAATAAAATATATCTTTCATAAGTCCATGCCTACGGGGTAAGTTAGCAAAGTGGAAAATAGTGCTAAATAAGTTCGACATCATCTATGTAACTCATACGATAGTCAAGGGTCAAGCATTAGCCTATCATGTGGCAGAATATCCCATAGACGGAGAATACGAATCATTGAAGACATATTTTCCCGACGAGGAAGTGTCGTTTGTAGGATAAGATGTTGCCAAGACGTACGATGGTTGGAGGATGTTTTTAGACTGATCAGCCTACTTCAAAGGAGTGGGCATCAGAGCCATTTTAGTTTTAGAAATCGATCAACATTATCCGGTATCCGCAAAGCTCAAGTTCCCATGCACCAACAATATGGCAGAATATGAGGCTTGCATCTTAAGAATGACCATCGACATGAATGTTCAGGATTTGCTGGTAATCCGAGATTCAGATCTATTGGTACACCAAGTACTAGGGAAATGGGCTACCAAGAATACTAAAATATTGCCATACCTGCATTGTGTGGAAGATTTGATCAAGAGGTTCATGAAGATTGAATTCAAATATGTTCCAAGGATTCCGAATGAGTTCGCAAATGCATTGGCTACCTTGTGTTCCATGATACAACATCTAGATAAGAACTTCATTGATCATATCCCGATTGAGATTCATAAGCAGGCAACTTATTGTGCTCATGTTGAAGAAGCGTTTGATGGAAATCCATTATTCCATGATATCAAGGAATATTTGGAGAAGGGGGAATACCCAGGAAATGCCACATACACCCAGAAGCGCATGCTTTGAAGATTGGCCAACTATTTCTTTCAGAGCAGAAGAATTATGTACATAAGGACTCCTGATTTGGGATTGTTGTGATGTGTCGATGCCAATGAGGCATCTAGATTGCTCGAAGAAATACACGTCGGAACTTGCTGACCTCACATGAACGGTTTCATTCTGGCCAAGAAGATATTAAGGGCGTGATATTGCTGGATGACTATGGAGACAAACTACATCAAATATGTTCAAAAGTGCCACCAATGGCAGGTATATACTGATATGATACAAGTGTCTCCCAACGAACTCAATGCAACGAGATATCCCTGGCCTTTATCTTCCTGGGGCATGGATGTCATCCGACCAATTGAACTCGCTGCTTCAAATGGACACAGGTTCATTTTTGTGGCTATAGATTTCTTCACAAAATTGGGTTGAAGCTGCTTCCTTTAAGGCTGTGACTAAGAAGGTCGTAGTAGCATTACAAGAAAAGTGCTAATTATATGAGGTTTTTACCTGGGGATTTTATTCACAAATAATACCTGCGGATTTTCATGGGAAACATTAGAATTTCTAAATTTAAAATATTTTACCTGCGATAAATATTTTCCTAGGAAAATCCTTAGGTAACCTTGGCGCCATTATGCGCCAAAATATTACCTGGGAAATTACCCGCAAAAAAAATTGGCAAGTACATTTCCGTAGGAAAAGCCGCAGGTAAGCAAATAAAGAAAATGAAAATAAATTCAATGTTAATCCGAAGAAAAATCCCTAGGTAACTCTACATGCGAATTTAGTTGGGGATATTTTCTTGGGTGATTTATCTGGGGATTTACTTATTTGAAAAATTACCGGGGGATATTATTGCTACAGATTTAGCTGAAGATGTTTTCTTGGAGATTTATCTGGGGATTATTTTAGCTGAGAAATTACCTGGGGATATTAGTGCTACTAATTAAGTTAGGGATATTTTCTTGGGGATTTACTTATGAATTTTCTTACCTTGGGAATTACCTAGAGATTTGGTTGATGTGAATTTAGTTAGAATTTTATTTCTTGGGATTTAATTATTTGGTAAAATTATATGGGGATTATATTATTGTAATTTTTGCTAGAAATTTATTCTTGATAATATAGCTTGGGATTTACCTAGAAATAGTTTTACCTAAGAAATTAACTAGAGATTATTTGTGTGGTTTTAAACGAAATTTGTTTCTTGAGAATTTACTTGAGTATTGCATTATAAGGTTTTGATTGGGTATTTGTTCTTAGGATTTAGATAGAAATTGTATTGTTGTTGGTTTAATTGGATATATAATATTTGAGAATTTATCTAAGGATTTTATAACTATATATTTAAGTTTGAAATTCTTTAAATAGTTTTAAAATATTATTTGAATTTCTAAGTAGATGTTACTTTTTAATTTAAATATTATATTTTTCTGAAAGTTTTAAAAACTTGATATGTAAAAAATATCCACAAGAATTAATTTTATCTATTATAGTTATCGATTTATGTGTAGGTAAATGTAAATTGTTGATCTTATATAAAATATAATGATGTATATATGTTTGGATCGAGCATTATAAATCATTAAGCATAACATAGTCGGTTATTATTTTTTTCAGCAAATACAATAACAAAATAATTATCACAATGTAAATTATTTTAAGAATTAAAATTTTAATATGGTTGATATAAAGGACATAATAAAGCTAAGATACGACTATATTTGACATATTTCAACTAATATCATTAGAAAATATACTAAATGTAACTAAATGATTGACACCTATTTAAGTTTAATTTCTAAGTAGAGAAAAATTACGTTACATTAATAAAAATGTAACTAAGTTTTATTATTTTTCTATCTTATGTATGTCATTTTTTCACATGTATTTGATTAGACAAAAGTCAATTATATCATATATAAATAACTTAATCACGTGTATTTTATCAGGAATAGTGAAATAATTCTTACTAATTATCATGTACAATGTATTTAATTCTTGTTAATTAGTGTATTTTTTATAAAGAAAAAAAATTAATATGTTATTCGAGAAATGTAAATGAAAATTTGAAAAATAACTAAGGATACCTTAAATTTAAAAGTAATATAAATTTAAATTGCTATTACTTGGAAAAGAGTATTTTATTTGATTTATGGAATCCTTAATTAATTCATCCTTTACACACAAAACAAAAGAGGTAAGCAATAGTAAGTAAATAGTACTACATGGGGAAGTGATAGTTGGGATATTCTTGTCCCACATTGGTCAAGAGTTGTAAATATTTGCACCTTATAAACTAAGCATCTAGAAACGACCGTACAGGTAAGACTTGAGAAAACCACAAATATGCAGGGTGTGGGTTACATTATACATTTAAGAAAAGTACTAATTGCTAATTTGTAACACTAATTAGTGGTGACTAAAAATAGTAAAATAATATAATTGGTGCTATTATATCTTGTCAGTAGGTGGGGAATTCAAAATATATAGAAATACATATATGGGGGAGTTGACTTAATACAAATATAAAAAATATAACAATTCTAATTTTTCGTCTAAAAATTTCAGACATTGGGAATTTTCATGGGGATGTACTTGTAGCTATTTCCTGGCAAACTCCACTAGTAAACTCCTTAGGTTTCATTAATGTTTTACCCAAAAATTCATGCGAATTAGAATTTCCAATGGAAATATTCGCAGGTAATTTACATGCGAATTTAAAACCCTTGTAATTTTTATGCGGATTCAAAATCCCCAAGTACATTACCTAGGGATTTTTAAAATTCGCAGGTAATAATTACCCACAAAGGTTTTTCCATCGGAATATTTTCGGAAGAAAAATCCGCAAGAAACTAAGTTTCCTGTGGATTTTCTTATATATTCCCTACCAAATTCCCTATGTAATACATGATTTTCTTGTAGTGTCGATTTCATTCGGGATCACATTGTTTGTCGATTTGATGTACCTGAGTCAATCATTACTGAGAACGCCACCAATCTCAACAATGATCTGATGAAATCCATGTGTGAAACATTCAAGATCAAGCATCAAAATTCTACAACATACAAACCGCAGATGAATGGAGTCGTGGAAGCCGTCAATAAGAACATCAAGAAGATATTAAAGAAGATGGTGGAAAAATACAAGAAATGGCATAAGAAGCTATCATTTACTTTGATCGGGTACCGCACCACAGTTCGTACATCAACAGGGGCAACTCCCCTATCTACTAACGGTACTAAAGCTATTATACTTACCGAGGTGGAGATTCTTTCCCTAAGAATCATACAAGAGGCCAAGCTCATCGATGCGGGATGGATACAGAGTCGGTATGAGCAACTCACTCTTATTGACAGTAAGAGGATAAATACAGTGTGTCACTGTCAACTCTACCAGAATAAAATGGCACGGGCTTTCAACAAAAATGTTAGATCGAGGCAATTCACACCAGGGCAGTTGGTGTTGAAACGGATCTTCCCATATCAGGACAAAGCAAAAGGGAAATTCTCACCAAATTGGCAAGGCCCTTACATGGTTCACCTAGTACTAACAGGAGGAACGCTTATACTCGCAGAGATGGGTGGAGAAATATGGCCAAAACCTATGAATTCAGATGCAGTCAAGAGATATTATGTTTGAGATTATGTTTGCACTTTCTATTTGATGTAACATGAACTATGCTTGACCTGATTCCTGTTTAAGAGGGGATATGTAGGCAGTCATGTGGGTTTGGTCACATCATAATAAAATCTTCATTCCCCTCTACGATCAGGAAACTAGGGCAAGATTTCGTGTTTTGTCAATCTCATTACGTCAAAGGTCGCCAAGAAGTGTATCGCTGGAAGTATGCATTTAAAATGGGGAAACATTTTGAGGAGGATCCTCAAAATTCCAAGTTTACTAGTTTGCAATGTCTCGAAGCATGTCACAGTCTTCGATTCGACAAAATTATTGATTTTATGCATTGTCACATATTTTGAACAACTGTATTTTTTTTACAAATGATTGGTCAAAATACATATTTTCAAAACTTTCATTTTCTATAATAGCTAGATGTTACCTAGGGATACGTGAACAAGGAATCAAGATAAGGAGCAAAGGTGAAACGAGGAATCAAGGGCACGGACCAACCTTTCCCCTCCAAAAACTCATGATTTTTCGGTGGATGCAGGCATAATGGATATAACAAGCATGCCGATAAATACATAACAAGAATTCTATCTTCAACAACATATATCGCCTAGTACAAACGTGTTAAGCTATAAATCACTTTCTTTCTCATATTTAATCTTTGCCTCTCTCTGCATGAGGCTAAACACCGCCTCCATTATCGCATTGGGCTAAGCCCTGACCCCATTACTGCATAGGGCTAATCACTAACTTCATTACCGCATAAGGATAAATGATGTCTTCCCTTGCATAAGACTAAACAGAGTTTCCATCACAATGCATGAAGCTAAGCATTGCCTCCATTACTCCATAAGGCTAAATGATGCCTTTCTTTGCATGAGACTAATTACTGTCTCCATTACATTGTATGAGGCTAAGAACTTCATCCTCTACTGCATAAGGCTAATCACTGCCTTCCTTTGCATGAGACTAAGCATTATCTCCAACACATTGCATGGGGTTGAGCACTGATGTCATTATTGCATAAGGCTAAACACTCCCTTTCTCTGCATAGTGCTAAGCACTTCCTTCATTCTTTGCATGAGGCTTGATACACTCAAATTATACCTAAATAAATGGTTTAAGGCGGTCGATGTCAAAAATAATAACCCAACTAGGTTGGGGCCGAATACTAATGGGAATAGGTGTGAAAATATTACTTGAGTAGTTTAAAATATGACTTAAGTCGTAATCCTACTCTGTTAGTTTAAAAAGAGAGTGTTGTGATTGTGAATTATCAGGAAAACTATTTTGTTACGAGAATATAATTAATTAAATTAAGAAAACCAAGATTGTGTCCCCATCAATGGAATGTAATGCTATAAGTGTTAATATGGTATATTTCTAATGGGAGGTCCTTTGATATGCAAATGGTTCCTAAATGACTACCCAATATTTCCCAATAATTAGGTAATATTTTCTCTGTATGATTTTCCTAAATATAAAAGAGTTAAAATTAAGAACAACAAATATTTTCCAAATAGAACCCACTTATTCCTAAGCGATTCTATTAAATAAGGTTTAAAATCTTGAATTTTTATTATTCAATTCTACCAAACCCTAACGCACTTTTCCAAGTAATGATAGAGTAAAATAGAATTACTAAATGTTTGGAACCATCAACAATAAATGAAGTATGAGCTAAAACAATAAATAAAGTCATAAAGCTTACAAAGATGACAAGATTCTCTCTTCAAAAGATTCCAAAATAATGGCCTATTCAATGCTCTAAATGTAGCCTCTTTTTCAGACAAGATGTCCCACAAAAGCCATAGTTATTCAATTTATAATGGGCTACAAGTCGGGGTCAAAAAGGGACAAAATGCCCTGCAAATCAAGTCTACGATCACAGAATGGGTCACAGACAGCTTTCACGGTCCGCATATCTTCACTTTCCTTCGCAAAGTTGGTTTCCCAATTCTTTAGTGTTCCGTCCCATTTCTGTTATGCGGGCTCTTCACTTTCCTTCGCAAAGTTGGTTTCCCAATTCTCTAGTGTTCCATCCCATTTCTATTATGGGGGCCGCATATCCATTTCACGACCGCATATTGTACCGTAGAATTATATTCTCAGAAACCCTTTTTGCATTTGTGCGATCATTATGAGGTCCGCACAAGAGTTATGCGACTGCATAATAGGTCGCAGAATCCACTCTCACAACTGGGTTGGACTGCTTCACTCAGTGGTTGGTCTGCGACCCGCACATCATTTATGCGGTCGCAAACCTGCCGCATTTCTGCTCTTCTACTAGTTTTTGGTCATCGTTTCCATGTTCTTGGCTCTTCAAGTCTTGTTGTCTACAAAACACCAAAACTACATAAGAAATGACTTACAATGCTTTAAACAACGAGCTAAAGTCTATGTAATTAGTATAAAAAATGCCGAAATTCTACGGCACATCAACACCCCCAACTTAGACTCTTGCTTGCCCTCAATAAACTAAAACAAAGTTAACCTACCAAATTCAAATCTATTTCCGCCTGAGTACAAAGCAACAGTGACTATGGATATTGGTGACTATTAGCTAACAAGCATCTAACTTCTTTTATTCACCCTTTTTTGAAGACAAAGATCATTTAACAGTTCGAATAATCAGTTTGTAAACTTCGAGCCTCAAGAGCAATGACAGAGTGCTACCTACAACTAGATATGCACTTGTATCCTACTTCAAGAAACCTAACTTCTGCTAAATCTTGCAATTCATGCGTGCTCACAGAAAAAAATCTCCAACTCAACAAATATGTACAGGGGATATAATCAAACACTCTTGCACTCAGAAAGAAGGCTAAGTGCTACAAGTATCAATCGATATGCTTTCCCTTATTTTAACTCATTGCTATCTCAGGAATAATTGATTGCAGATCACAAAGGACTTTTTAAGAGTTTTAGTGTAGGCTTCGGGATGGGTTGAATGAATATTTGGGAATATGGTGATTGTACCCTCCTTGAATGCTGCATACACTTTGCTTCTTTTTAAACCACATAGCCCTTATTCACCTTTAGTTACCGATATAGAACTACCTCGAAGTATTTCTTTAGTTTTCACAAGACTCCAAAAACGTTTTTTTATATAGATGTTTTCTTTTATTTTTCTTTTGGAGCTTGCATATCTTCATATACACAACTTTGAGGTATTTGCTTCTACCCACAATATACAACCTTACCAATCTTCAATTAACACCAACACCCCCAACTTAGGTTTTTAGCCTCATTCTTGATCATTCAAGGAGGGACGGGTTCAAAAGAGGGAATAATTTCACAAAAGGGTAGAGGTTTATAATGTGGTAGCCAAATAAAAGGTTAAAGGCTCAACGGGGGATACCTAGGAAAATAACTGCACCAGGGATGTTAATTCGGTCAAAAACTAGTTAGCAATCACAAATAGATCCTATGATCATTTCAACACCAATCATCAACCTGAGATTTGATTTGAGAAACTAACCGGGCAAGTTCTAGACATTACAAGTTAAGCACATGCATTATTTGCGCAAATTCTCACCCACTCACAACGCATGAACTGTTCGAATCACCATAATTTCAGCCCTCGAGTGGATACAAGGCGACTTAAAGCTTCATCACATGATATTTGAGATTCTAATTAAGCACAAAGTCAAAGAGCGAGCCTCAATTTCACAAGAATGACTAACCATTTATTTACAAAATTTGAAGGGTGCAATTTATTCAACAAAAACTTATAACATGCTTGAAGCTAGAACAAAAGCACCAAACAAGTCAAAATATTTTGTGCTACCGTCATGGTTCTAGTATTACACCCTTGGAAAAGAACCCGGCAAAGAAAAACCAAGGGGAATTCTTTGCTATATACAAATATACACTATTAAGATTAAGAGTTTATATACAAGTTGCAAACAATTGACTACTCCACCCCAATTGAAAAACATGCAATATCCCCAAGGCATTGAGAATGTAAGAGCAAAGTTTAGGGGCTTCATGGGGCGTACTAGGAGCTTGGAGGGTTTGGAACATCCGAGGCAACCGTGGGGCAGGAGACTGACACAGTGGAGGCAGTGGGTGAAACCTCTGACTAGATAGTGGTGTCTGCGACCAAAGTAGAAAGCTCCGCCAGTTGTGAAGCTGGGTCTTGGACCTGGGAGCTTTTAGCTTCACCCAATGATGGCTATGTGATTGTGGTAGTAGCTTTGGAGACCATATCTACAAGGGAGTGTGCAATGGCTATCTGCACATCTTCCTTCTGCTCATCAAGTGCAACTGTAGAAACAGTAACCTGTTTGCCTCTATTGTCTCTCTGATCATCACCCTCCTCATCAGTTTCTCTCTTCATCAGTTCCCTCATCAGACTTATCGGATTCCTCAACTCAAGGATCATTGGTGTGTGCAAGGAAGCCCGGAGCTTATGAGACCTCAGTACCATGGGCTACCTCAACTGACATGAGGTTTGTGAAATCAATGTCAAGGATTGGTATGTGGTAGGTGCCAGTGCCCTGCTCCCCATCTATCGGAAGAAGGGAGGTCAAATCAAACTCCAGTGTCTGCATCTTATGCAGCTCTGAATTGAGCTCAACTACATCCTTTTTGAGTTGAGGCATGTCCCCAGCTTCGCCTCGCTCAACCATCTTAAGCGCACTTCAAAGTGCTTGAGTCCATCCTCATATGATAGATGATGTTTTTGAAGAGCACTTACTAAGGTTTGAATCGGGGTCAGTGCTTGCCGAATGAGGGATGTAAGTTCTTTCGTCAATTTGTCTACTTTGGCATTTGCATGTTGTGCCAGTAGACAAAGCTTGGAAAGTGCAGGAAGTGAGACAGGTGGTGTCGCAGAGGATGGTTTGGGAGTAGATGTGGAGGTGGATGATGCGGAAGAAGTGTCTGGCACCGATGAGGCAGCAGGTGCTACTGAGTCTGGAAGAGGAGTGAGTGAAGGCTCTGGTGGATCTTCCACCACTTTATCCATAACATCATTGATCCGAGTGATGTCAATGTCTTGAACAATGTTTTCTATGAGTTCATGTTTGGGGGAAGGAGGAACTTCCTGGGCTTTACAGAAAGCATGGATTAAGCATGGGGAGGGGAGCGAGGTTTCTTTCTGGTTTGACCAGATCCCAACCTCACGGAATATAAGCTCTCCCACATCAACCTTGATACCGGACATGATGCAAGCAATGAGGATCACCTTCTCGATACCGATGTTAGTTTCATTTCCCGAGGGCATTATACGAGAACAGACAAAATAGAGCCAATACAGGCCTTCTTGGGTAAGATCACTCTTGTGAATCTTCTAGCACGGAGCGATCCAGGATGGAGTTCCCTTGGCTATGACGAAGGCTACCCAAGCACACTCGGATTCCTTATTTGCAATGTTTGCATCAAATTCTGCCATGCCTGGCTCCCATTCTTCAAAATATATATCATTGATTAATGAGACATCACATAGTATTTCAACCCCTCGAACAAAGACAAATTTCAAGAATCTATGGTTTCACTTCTTTTCAGCGTTCCTGGATGCAGCATATGCAGCATAGATCTCCCTA
>AWOL01S0001974.1:50549-66959 GCA_000715115.1 Nicotiana otophora | reverse complement strand
CAAGGAAAGACAAAATATGTTATGTTGTAGTTGTATTACTTGTCCATTCGAGACATTAAAAATGATGAAGCTATTGGAAATGAATTGGTATTGTAGACATGAACATCATTTTGTCTAATTAATGAAAATATGTAATATCTCCATTTATGGATGAGTTTGGGTAGAATGAAATCTAACAGGCTTGCTCGGTCGGGTTCACTCGGTTGAGCACCGGTCGCGCTCCTCGGTTTTGGGGCATAACAAACTTGGTATCAGAGCCTAAGGTTTTAAAGTGTCCTAGGATGTCTTGTAGCCGTGTCTAGTAGAGTCCGTATTATCGGTGTGTTTTCGACCACATCTATAATCAGGATACTACATGGGCATTTAGGAATAATACCCTTCATTGATATTCTGAATCGTGCGATGAAACTAGTTGTGAAACTGTTCTTCCTCCGACTTGTGCGTTGATGTTCAATGTAAGTTTAAATGCTCTTTTGGCTTATTCCAAGTAATGTTGTCATGTGACATGACGAATGGGTAAAGGCCTGAATATTAAACAGATGGCACATGTATCATATTGAATGAATGGTATGGCCATATAAGACAAGTATATAGTACCATGAGCATACTTTATATGAGAAGAGTGCTAGAAGTGATTACCCAACTCCAAAGAGGCATTGACGTGATAAATGAGACCTAAGCTTAACTAGTACATGTGGATAGTGTGGGAACCATGTGTATGATTCTAAGATGTAAATTTGTTACATAGGCACGTGATATATGAAAGGCATGGCCTGGAGAGTAATGATAACTGTGTAGGTCTCTCACAGGAGACAAAAAGCTACAAAAGGAGAGTCAATTGAACCCACAATGAGAAGACCCTAGCACTATAAATATTATAAAAATCCCAAGAATGTGTGAAGTGGTGTTACACTCCAAAAAGGATATTGACACGAGGGATTTGGATCCCAAGCCTATGTGGCTGAATAAGAGTAGAGGACATATGAGGTTAATATCATGGGGACTTAAATCTCCCTAATAGTCAACCATATATAGGAGGACTAGAGATGTGGGACTTGTGTTCCTCAAATTGCTAAATTCAAAAGTTGTGCCAAAATGTGAAACATTTACCCCAAGTGGGGAGGGAAAAGCCATGGTGAGGCTACTTAAGTTCAATAAAACGAGAGTTGGGTCGTGTAACTATGATGTTTGGATATTTAGTTGAAGACATGTGTAGTATGATTCTCTGAGAGGATACGCAGATGATAAACCACTAGTACGAAAATAATGTGGAAGGTTAAGAAATGTAAATTCTTCGTACGTGACAATAGACATGACATGGTCAACAATACTAGAAACTAAGAGTAAGGTTTGCAAAAAGGTTTTTATACTTTTTAGAAAGTCAGGGACAATAGAACCCAAGAAGAACTACAGGTCAAATGTGAAAGGCTTGCGAGTTCTTAGAATGAGTTAATCACGGATTTGCGATTTAGCTAAAAAAATTCCAAGTCTTTAAGAATGACAGAACAAGTGGGAGAGATAAATGTGATGTTATAATAACCCAAGAGTGCATCAGGACTTGATGGAGAGTCTCTTACGAATCTTACAAGAAAGGAAGTGTTAAGTGATACACGAATGAACACACTTTCCCACGGATATCCCAACAAGTGTCGAGAGGCGAGCATGATGATTTCCCAACTAAGGGAAAAGACCACGTAATATATGGAAGAACACATGGTTATTCACTAACTAGGAAGAATGAGGCGAGAAGAATTGGAAAAGAATGAACAAGATGGTTATCGCAAAATAGTTCATATCAGAATGATGGACTCACCTAGAGCACAAGTGTTAATAGAAGATATACAGGATCAACTGTGATGCAATCAACTTGAGTAACACTGAATATCAACTAAAAGATATAGAGGGAGTTCATGTCTACATATTACATTGGAAAGTGAGACTACTGGTGATGAAGTGGTAGTGTGATAAACTCAACAAACCAGGCACAATGATACTACGAATTCATGGGAGGCAAACACGTGTGTGGCAAAATAATTTTGTCAACTATGAATTAAGGGCAAAATGGGATGGGAGTGAATGCTCTAGTCACAAAGGAAATATAGTACCAACATATTGTCTATATCAAAGGGAAAATGTTCTAAACAGATTAAGAGAGGATGAACACTTGTTTCAAACCAAACATGTTTAACATGATAGCTCTTACGATGCAATACCAGGAAACACTATTGGTGACTACAATACTGCGAATAAGGTGAGTTACTTATCGAGGATGGAATCAGGTGGACTAAGTCCTACACTTATAAGGAGAACAAGAAGGCGTCATTGAAGAATTTAGGAGGATCTCAAGTTTTAAAAAAGGCCATGTTTGGGCCAATGATTTTGTTGAAGTAAATATATATATATGAAGGGTGTTAATATGTGTTTTGGGAAGTATTTCACAGTAAAGAGGNTATCCCAACAGGTGTCGAGAGGCGAGCATGATGAATTCCCGACTAAGGGAAAAGACCACGTAATATATGGAAGAACACATGGTTATTCACTAACTAGGAAGAATGAGGCGAGAAGAATTGGAAAAGAATGAACAAGATGGTTATCGCAAAATAGTTCGTATCAGAATGATGGACTCACCTAGAGCACAAGTGTTAATAGAAGATATACAGGATCAACTGTGATGCAATCAACTTGAGTAACACTAAATATCAACTAAAAGATATAGAGGGAGTTCATGTCTACATATTACATTGGAAAGTGAGACTACTGGTGATGAAGTGGTAGTGTGATAAACTCAACAAACCAGGCACAATGATACTACGAATTCATGGGAGGCAAACACGTGTGTGGCAAAATAATTTTGTCAACTATGAATTAAGGGCAAAATGGGATGGGAGTGAATGCTCTAGTCACAAAGGAAATATAGTACCAACATATTGTCTATATCAAAGGGAAAATGTTCTAAACAGATTAAGAGAGGATGAACACTTGTTTCAAACCAAACATGTTTAACATGATAGCTCTTACGATGCAATACCAGGAAACACTATTGGTGACTACAATACTGGAAATAAGGTGAGTTACTTATCGAGGATGGAATCAGGTGGACTAAGTCCTACACTTATAAGGAGAACAAGAAGGCGTCATTGAAGAATTTAGGAGGATCTCAAGTTTTAAAAAAGGCCATGTTTGGGCCAATGATTTTGTTGAAGTAAATATATATATATGAAGGGTGTTAATATGTGTTTTGGGAAGTATTTCACAGTAAAGAGGGATCTTGAGAATGTTCACGAGGGAAGTAGAGTGGTTTATTAAAATCCTATAAGACTTATAAGGAGAAAAGAGGGTGGCTAAGAAAGGTATGAGAACGATGTTACTTCACATATTGAGGCAATGCCATACATGTTGATGTTATCAAGGTGTGTGCGCAAGCTAGTAGATGTTATTCATTTGAAACAGATGGTCCCATAAGAAAACTGACCTAGTAATGTCATTTGTTGAGAAATTTGGGAAAACAAGTTGCAAGTACTAATAAGATTGTAACTGTATCAAGGAATATTTTGTAGAACTCAATTCCTATAAGGTCATATGAAAAAGAAATCTGATATAGATGTTCCATTAATGATGAAATATGGCAAGATGATCATTTATGCCTCTAGGCAACTCTATGTCTCTCGTGTCGAATCAATGATGTCATCACAATGATTAATAATGTCAGCACTATTGGTGGTAACCTTTATGTTTCTTAGGATATAACCTCCTGAAATGCTGTGCTCAGTACCTTGATGGACATAATTATAGCCAATCTTGAACCTCAATGTTCATAATTATAGAAACCAGTGGGGGTTAAAGGCTCAAACATGTCAAAGAAGCATCATCATCCAGTGATCAAATATAATGGATATAAAGTTTTATGGTCATATTCAAGCTAGCACATCTTAGAGTGATTATTGGAGGTCTCCAAAGGTTTAGTTTGGGTGTTTGGCGTAGGGATTTAGAGTTGAAGAAAGTGAACGGGCTATTCTAAAGATTTTCTCTATGAATATATTGGGTGAATTGTTAAGGAAGGTAAAGTATGTGTAGTCACATTAGGCCTTATGAAACCTTGAAAGAAATAAGCCAAACTAAGAGTATGATGTATGTAATATTGAGATTAATGTTGTTGATATATATTGCTATGCTTTGTCGAGTTATGGAAGTGATGTTAGGGTGGTTTTGGTGTTACTCTAGCAGGTGGTTAGCCCCAAATACAGGGGAGACTCTACCGAAATTTCTGAAAAACAATTTGAGAGTTAGTCAAGTTGGGGACTTGAGGTATGTGAGAAAACAGATAAATTATGTTAAGTGTTTGGGACGGACACTACTCCTCATTCGATGACGGATGATCTTAAGCGGGGGAGAATGTAAGGCCCCGTTAAAACTTCCTAATGATTTAATATTTTAGAGTGCGACAATGGTATTTGGGAATAACATATTCGAGTAACAAAGGAGACCTATGGGGTGGAACCGCATTATTTTGACATCAAAAGTGTTTCAACGACGACGTTGCTGCGCATATATGTGGTATCACATTTAGCAAACAAACTCCAAATTCAGTTTTTATTGAAGCATTAGATCCTTATTGAAATTACGGAGCCATAGCAAAAAGAATCATCGAATTCGGACATCGTATGAGAGAGTTATGCCCATTTTCGGGCGAAATAGAAAACATTTCCCATTGCCAGCGCCCAGGGTAGCGTGGGGTGCTAGCCCTGGCGCTGGGATTTTTGAGGTTCTGGAAATTGGGCCACAGGTAGCGCCCCACGCTGCCTGTGATGCCCGAAACACTATATACTCATTCGGTGTTCATTTTATCCCATTTCTCTTGACCGAACTTTGGGGTTTTCCTCCACTCTCTCAAGACCTCCAACTCCCCCCATCTTCAAGGTGAGTAATCCCTACTAATTTTATGTTTCATTCCATCAATTCCACCCTAAAACTAACTCAATCCTCCATAAAATACATAGATCTTCAAGAAAGTTCTTCAAGAACTCAAAGGAGGGTTTTGCCAGATTTCTTCCAAAAGGTAATCCTACACCCTTAAACTTACATGTATGGATATATTATGGGAATATGAGTATGAATTAAGTATTAGAACTTATGGTACGGTGATTGGAAGCCATAAATTCACAATTTAAATACATATCCATTGTAGAGATTGAAAGGTGATTAATTGATGGAATTTTGTTGGTTGGGTGTGGATGAATGGTCATGTATGTGATGTTTGGAGTTATGGATTGTTCAAGAATGATGGTGGGATAAATTATTATTAAATGGTAGTAATTGGATGAACTAATTTTATGGGTAAGAGATGCAGAGATTCATGCCTACTAGGTATTTGATAAAATGCATAAATGGCCTAAACTATGGAATTTGTTACTAATATTGGTTCCATTGGATGTTGCCATTGTAGATTGAAGTTAATTAGTATAGTAGATCGTTGTAGTATCATTAAGAGAAGGATTGAGGTATGTTGGCTAAATGCTTCTCTTCGAATTGAATCCCACGATATTCATGTAAATTACGTAAGTCCCGAGTGATTCATTATAAAACTGGCTATTCCGAGTAAGATTGGGTTGCAAGATATATGTTCAACAAGCATCCCAAATGCTTTATTCATGTTATGTTACCAATTGAGGATGTGTTAAAATATGGTTTGTGCATTAATAATGTTTCGACTTTAAGTCAAGTTCAAATGAAGGCTAATATGCCAAAATTTGTGAAGTATCTCTATGTGCCTTAGACTCTAAATTGCTCACATGTGTACTACACACCTTGATTTGAATTGTATTTGTTGTTGATGATAATAATGATATTTGAAATTGATAAGGTGAGCATGAAACACTGAATATGTCCAACGTTCCAAGAATGATCTTATAATTATTGCCATTAGTGCCAATGAAATGAAATGATGTAAAAAAGGTTGTGAAATGAGATTTGTTGTTGATGATGATAATGATATTTGAAATTGATAAGGTGAGCATGAAACACTGAATATGGCCAACGTGCCAAGAATGATCTTATAATTATGGCCATTAGTGCCAATGAAATGAAATGATGTGAAAAGAGTTATGAAATAAGTCTCGACTCAAATGGTTTAAAATGACTTCGAAAATAGAATTGCCTAAAAGCTTCCGTACTCAAGTCATGCCATAAGTGGCTGTTTTAACACATACTATGCTTTGTGAGTATTTCCAATATGTTTTGCATTCTTACATATTCGTGAGTGAAAATTGTGTATTGCCCCTTGTGGGGGAAAAGGTGTCAAGAATAAATGGTGTGTTATTTGCTGATGATTTAAACTTGCGCATCAATTGCCAATCATTTTACTCCACTTCTAGGAAAGATTCTATAGAGCTTAAATTGGTCATTTCAAATGACCTTAAAGTTGTGATTTCCGGAATATTATATGTATGTTGATATTTATGATGATGATACATGAAAGAGAAGAAATAAAAGTGTGGAATAATAAATATGGCCACCGTGACTTGAATAAAGAATCTGGTGAATGGCCAAAAGAGCCAAGGAAATATTGTTGTTATTATTGGTTGAAAATACTAGTGGAGATTTATTCAATGTGGAAGATGATGAGGTAAATACATTTGTACCTATGTTATTTTTGTGAATTATTCTCCTTATTTGGGATGAGATTGATGTGATAAAATTATTCCTCTTAATTGGGATAAGATTGATTTATATAAAAGGGTTGATGTCTCAAATAATACAGCCTAGCCGATCGGACACCATGCTGCACACATGGTGGTGATTGTGCTGGAAATTGTAATTGCAATTGAGATTTTAGTTGATGTCTTCAAATAAGACAGCTTAGCTGATCGGGTCATGATCGGACACCATGCTGCACACATGGTGGTGATTGTGCTGGAAATTGTAATTGAATTTGAGATTTTGGTTGATGTCTTCAAATAAGACAGCCTAGCCGATCGGGTCGTGATCGGACACCATGCTGCACACATGATGGTAATTGTGCTGGAAATTATAATTGAAATTGAGATTTTGGTTGATGTCTTCAAATAAGACAGCTTAGCTGATCGGGTCATGATCGGACACCGTGCTGCACACGTGGTGGTGATTGTGCTGGAAATTGTAATTGAAATTGAGATTTTGGTTGATGTCTTCAAATAAGACGGCCTAGACGATCGGGTCGTGATCGGACTCCGTACTAAATTTATGGTGGTATTAGTATTGATGGTAATTGTGGTTGATGTCCCTAATGGATAGCCTAGCCGATCGGGTCGTGATCGGACTCCGTGCTAAAGACGGTGGTATTGATATTGAGAGAAATTGTGGTTTGATGTCTCTAATGAGATGGCCTAGCCGATCGGGTCGTGATCAGACCCGTGCTAAGAGTACGGTGGTACTGGTTTTGTGAATAATGGTATTGTGGATAATGTTATGTTGATACTAAAAATCTCCTACTGTGAGATATGGAAATTTATTTGAACACTGTCTTGATCCTAAATTGAGCTTTGATGTTAATTAAGACTTTCATTGATATTATGATAATCTTGTTTGTATTAGTTGTCATTCTATTGAGAGACTGTTTAGTTATACATAATAGTGCTATTCGACGGTACTAACGTCCCTTTTGCCGGGGGCGCTGCATCTTTAAATGGATGCAGGTGGTTCCACAGCAGGAGATTTTGATCAGTGATAGCAGTACACCTTCTTCCCAGCTAACTTGGTGAGCCCCACTTCATTCCGGGGTCGTGTATCTATTGTACCTTATGTATTTCGTTTGAGGTATAGTCGGGGTCTTGTTGCCGGCATTATCATTGTACTCTTCTTTATCCATAGAGACTCCGTAGATATAGTGTGGGTTGTGTATTGGTGCTGGGAAAGACAAAATATGTTATGTTGTAGTTGTATTACTTGTCCATTTGAGACATTAAAAATGATGAAGCTATTGGAAATGCATTGGTATTGTAGACATGAACACCATTTTGTCTAATTAATAAAAATATGTATTATCTCCATTCGTGGATGAGTTTGGGTAGAATGAAATCTAACAGGCTTGCTCGGTCGGGTTCACTCGGTTGAGCGCCGGTCGCGCTCCTCGGTTTTGGGGCGTGACACCCTCTTTACTCCTCTCTTCTCTTTACAAACCCTAGCCACTGTAGCCGTAAATCCTCTCCAAATACGGCCAGTTCAAGCCTCTTGTGAACTCTGAAGCATTGGGGGTTTGGGGTTTCCTTGTTCTCCAGTAATCGCAACTCTTCCTGAGATTTTGAGTTCCTCATTCTTTATTTACTTTGTTCACAATTGGTTAGCACTTTATACTCTTGTAATATTACTTCCCTCTGATTGTGTTTATGTTATGTGCATTAGCATTACTAGGATTCCTTTGAGTTTAATGTTATGCCACTTTGTGTACAAGCCTATTTGTTTTAATGCCTTCCTGTAGTTTCAATTCTATTCTAGTCCTGATTTTAGCATTGTTAATAAGTTGATTCATGACTTATTTGATGTTTATTGCATCTTGTTCGGATTTCTTGGAAACCATGTCATTGCTCGGAGTTGCTGTCTTCTTGTTGAATCCCTTATGCATAACCTGTTGTTTCTTTGCAAATCATGTGACGACACTGTCTAAATGCTTAGCCTAATGTACTCTTTCTTGGCATTACTAACCCTTAATGCATGCCTACTGTAGATGTCCAACCTGATTGATTGGTTATCTTCATGTTTAAGTGTAATTAGTTACTTAAAGACTGTTGCTTATCATGAATCCATGACTTAGAATCTCCTAGAGAACTAATGTATGCCCATAACTTATTGGAATGTGTCTTTGCTGAGTCGTTCATGTACAACTTCAATTGCCCTGGAACCAACTTGTGACTATACGAGTTCTATATGCCAATACTATTACAATGCCTAGGCAGGCGTTTTTCTTTGTTTTGGTGTTGTGTGCTCACTGATCTCTTAAGACTCCTAGGGTGAATTCCAATATATTTCTAGTCTATTTCTCCTTATGTCGACTAAAATAAGTCTTAGTCCTCTTCATGTGATGCATGCTTGCCTTATTTACCTGAAAGTCAACTTCTTCTCATCTTCCATGAATGCTTACCTGTTGGATTTAAAACCTTTGAGTGGTGATTGGTATTTTCCTGAAGATTTCACATGTTAAGCTCTGCAAGTTAGTTGTTCTCATTAGGCTCTCATGTTAAATCTGCCAAGGCTGTACCTCACTAGTTCTTGTCTATGGCGCTACTAGGTTTTCATGCTCAAACTCCTGCCTAAAGCTCTCTAAGATAGTTCTGGATCAAGCTTTGTTTTGAAACTTTGTTTGAAATAATCATGTTACTTTTTAACTCTGTTTTTGGAATGATAAGAATAAACTTACCTCATATGTGGCTTGTATGTATCCCTATTTAAGCATGATCTTGCTTATATGCCCCGATTAGAATGGTTGCTAGTTACAGTTTTAAGAGTAGTTCTGTTACATGTATGGCTGAATTTAGTATCCCTTAGCTTAATCATTGGAATAGTTTGGGCATGTTATATTGGGCATGCCATTGGTATTGAGGGTTCAAAGTATACTGTCTGCACCTGGAGTTCGGGCATGATGTCCACATGAAGTCCTAAGCCTATTTGATTATTACTAGTTATTCAATATTTGTATTTGGGCCTGTAATTTTTTTAAATGATATGTATAGCTTGTAAAACTGAATGATGGGGAAATTAGTGGGAAAGGGTAACAAGTATACTCTATTATTTCATAAAAGGGTAGAGAACATGTCTATAGGGTCTATGTGCTTTTTTGCTAGTTTTGTTAGCGTGCTTTATTTCTGCACACTCATATGAATCATGCCTATAGGGATCACATGCATTTCACTAAACTTATCTATGTAATGACCCGACTGGTCATTTTGAGTATTTGCACTTTGCTCGATAGTTTGGGGGAACAAGTAACTCCGTATGATGTATTATGACTTGTGTGAATCATCGGTTTCGATTTTTAGGTTATTCGGAATTGATTCGGAAGGATGATTCTCAACTAGGAAGCTTTAAGTTGGAAGAGTTGACCAAGTTTCGATAGGTACGGATGGTGATTTTGGACTTGTGCGTATGCTCGGATTTGCATTTGAATGCTTCTAGAAGGTTTCGACACAAATTGGCAAAAATTGAAAATATGAAGGTTTGGAAAGTTCACAAGTTTGACCGAGAATTGACTTTGTTGATATCGGATTTAGATTGTGGTTCTGGAAATTGGAATAGCTTCGTTATATCATTTTGTCCTTGTGTGCAAAATTTGGGTTCATTCCGGGTTGATTTGCTATGTTTCGGCAGGAATTATGGAAGTTGAAAAGTTCAAAGTTGATTAAGTTCGCTTTGAGGTGTGATTCATCATATTGAAGTTATTATCCGTGATTTGAGGCGTCGACTAGGTCTGTGTTATTTTATGGGACTTTTTGGTATATTTGGCCGGGGTTCCAAGTGGCTCGGGTGAGTTTCGGACGAGGTTCAGACCATTTCTAATTCTTATTTGGTTGCTGGTTTTCTGTTGTTACCTGTTGTTCCTGGCGTTCTTAGCGATCGCGGAGATTTGGCTGCTGTTGTGAAAGGTGTTGTTGGTCAGAGGAGCAATTTGTTCTTCACGTTCACGCTTCTGAGGTCACGTTCGCACTGGGTTGAACATTTTAGTCTTCGCGTCTGCGTCCATGGCTATGCGTTCGCGTAGTGTTGGGCAAGGGCTGGTCAGTCTATATGTGTCCTTCATCGCATTCGTAGTGAGTGGTTCGCGATTGCGGACATCTGGCAGTGTGCTTCATCGTGTTCGCGAGGGTTTTGCCGTGAACGCATAGTGTAAAGTGTCGCAATGTGAGTTTGTACTTCGCGAACGTGAGGCTTCTACCGCGTTCGCGTATGCTATCACTAGGCAGTGCATATAATGTATTCTATTTCGGGGGTTTCAACCATTTATTCAATTTTGGAGCTATGTAGCTCGGATTGAGGTAATTCTTGAAGCAATTTTCACCATGTGGAATGGGGTAAGTGTTCTTTGCTCAATTTTGATTTTATATTATAAATCTATCTTCGTTTTTGGCATTTGATTGAGGGTTCCAAAAGAGAAATTTGGGGGTTTTAGCCTAAAGTTTCATAATGCAAATTTGAGTTTTGAAGATCGATTTGGAGTCGGGTTTGAGTGAAACTAGTATGGTTGGACACGTAATTGAATGGTTTGTCGGGTTCCGAGGTGCGGGCCCGAGTTGGACTTTTTGGCCAATTTTGGGCTTTTGATTAAAGATTCAATATTTATTGATGGGTTTGTTTCCTTTGGCATTATTTGGTGCATTTGAGTTGCTTTTGGCTAGTTTTGAGCTGTTCGGAGGTCGGTACACACGAGACAACATTTTTTGGAGCATCGCTTGGCTTGCTCGGTATTGGAATAGGCTCATTCGAGGAAAGTAATACTTCTAAACTTTGTGCTGAGGGTATGAGACCCCGAATTACGTTTTATGTAATTGGTGTTGAGGTGACATACATGCTAGGTGAAGGGCGTGTGGGCGTGCACCGTGTGAATTGTGACTCCGTTATTCCTGTGGTACTGTGTAGTTACCTGATCTTATCTATAACCATGAAAGTTCTACGTACTTGAGCTATTGAGATGCGACCCATGTTAGAAACCACGTTTAGGCTACATTCTTATCCTGTTGGGACCCACTGAGGTCATTTCTACTGTTGAGTTATTTGCTTTCCTTACATTACATACTCAGTCATATGCATATCATATCTCAGTCTCAGTTACCATTTATTGACACATCATATCATCATTTTGGGCTAGTTTCATGGCATTGTGATCCCGAGAGACTAGAGAGATTGATGACTGAGTGAGTACATGAGTTCATCTCTGAGAGTGAGTACATGAGTTCATATCTGAGATACATTGCATTGACATGCACACATGACATACAGGCATAAAGATGTATTTTCCTCATGCTGTACGGTATCACGCCATATATGGCTTCTCACACATGTTGACATATGGGCAAAGAAATGTATTCTACACTTGCTATCTAGAAAGAAAATGAAACACCTTATTTATTGTTGAAAAGATTTTTGGAAAAAAAATTGCAGTGTTCAAACTTACTCATATTGTTTGGCAACATCGGTAAACGACTTGGGTTTTCATTAATATACTAGAAAGGCAGAACTATTTTCATAAATCATGATTTAGCTGAGCATTCTATCTCTGAGTTACTTCTTTTATTACTTGCTTTACTTTGTTATTGACTGTTGTTGGCTATTGGTGTTGGACCCGACCTTTGTTCCAGCTCGTCACTACTTTCAACCTAATGTTAGGTTTGTTAGTTATTGAGTATATGAGGTCGGTTGTACTCATACTACACTTCTGCACCTTGCATACAGATGTTGGTTGCTGATGTTGTTGTGATCGACGGGAGGTGGAATTGAAGATGTACCTGCATTCCGGTTGTAGCTGCGTCTTGTTTATGGTAGCCTTAGATTCATAAACATTTGTATATGTACATTTCAAATATATGATGTATTATTTCACACCAGCTTTGCAAATTCTAATCTTAGAAGCTCATGATTTGTACTACCAGTCCATGGAGAACGTATCAATTTCAAATGTTTTCTTTTATTTAATTGTCTTATTAATTTTATTGGAATTGGTTAGTTATTAATTGGCTTACCTAGCGGGTTGGGTTAGGTTCCATCACGACTAGTTGGATTTTGGATCTTGACAGATTGGTTTCAGAGCTCTAGGTTCATAGGTTCTACAAGTCATGAGCAAGTGTCTAGTAGAGTCTTGTGAATCGGTATGATGACGTCCATACCTATCTTCGAGAGGCTGCAGGACATTTAGGATATACTTCCCATCTTTTTTCCTTATCGTGCAACATTGATTCAACTTGAAGCATAACTCTTTCAATTCTTTCCACACATTCTTATGTGCATGTGAGCGCTCGGTATCAGCTGTGCATCAACGACTTATGAATCCATGTATGAGGTGCGAGATGTGATTTCTGTGTGCTGATGATGGGCCTGTCTGGAGGACTTGAGGCTGGGTTTTGACTATAGCTAGTGCACAGAGGTTTTGGTTGTGTGAGCACGTGCTTTTGGACTTATAAGTCTGGTAGTGTCCCTATTAGTAAAATTTGAGGCTCGATAAGTGATTTGATGGGTATATGATGAGTATGACGTGACTGTGGGATATGTTCAAATGGATTGAATGTGACGAGAAGAGTTTGCTTGAGATGTAAAAAGGACTATTGGGTGCTTGATTTATGTCTTGATGTGACATATAGTCTCGAGTTATGAGTGTATTGGAAGATGTTTCATGATTGTCTAATTGTGGAACGAATTAGAGTTTTATGTCTTGTTGATGGGTTCAGACTCAGAAAGATTAAGTGATTGCGTAGTAGTTATGAATATGAAAAGGGTATAAAGAGATGTCAGTTGAGGCTAAGCAGGTGGGTTATAACCTGTGAGGTAATCTACGGATGTGTGATTTTTATGATATTGTGTGGAGTCTTTCTTTTCTACTAGTGGGTTATATTTGTGCGATTTGAGTTTGGATTGGTTGTAATAGTTGACCTGACCGTCACGAGGATGAATGCGAGATTTGTAGATGACTTGAGGTATTAGATGATTGGTGTTACATGAGCTTTTGAAGGATTTAGTTGAATCTCACTGCAGTATTATGGTAGTAATAGGGTATGGTTATTGTAAGTTATCAGATGTTTTATTCCAAGGCTTTGAGCCAAGTGGGGGAATCTGCTATCAACGGGTTGATTGCACGGTTATGTGTTGTATTGGTTTCGATTTGAGGTATACTGGTGAATCAGTTATGACTTTCAAAGGTTGAGATTGAGGATGACTCGAGTAAGGGAATTTCTTGATACGAGTTTTATTATACTCTATGTGTATATGGGAATTATGGAATGATTGAGTGGTTATCCATGAAGGATGTAGTGTGCATGGAGTAGGAATTTGCTTGGTTGCGTTAAGGTGGGTTTACTTTTTTAGGTGTCGTCGTTCTAATGGGGCACAAGTCGTTTGGCCCGTTTGGGGTAGTGCAATTAAGATTTGAGTAGAGTGGATGAGTCTCGAGAATGATTCTAATGGCTTTAAGATTTATATATAGCAATTGAGAATTTCGGATTGATATATGGCTAAGATCTGATATTTGCATTAAATGGTGTCGAGACTCGTGGTATTTCTATATCTTTATGGATTTTACATATCAGTATCAGAAGGTGAAGGAAAATAGTTTTGGGTTCGCAGAAGGTCTCTTCAGAGTGGGTATCTTAGTTGTGGTACTTTTGGGGTGCTTGAGAGAGAATTTCACGGCTTATGGGCCTTAAGGCGGTTTGGCTTTATGGTAGAGTTCGTGGGATAATTTTTGGTTAAGGATCATGGTGTTCTAGTAAGGAGAAGTGTCAATTTGAAGGCAATTTGGAAGGAACTCGGAGAAATAGGACAGCTTGGTAGTAGGTCGGATCAGCACGGTAATGGATATGATCTGTTCTTTGGGTACTATGATGTGGTGAGTTTCTACAGGTATTTTGTGCCAATGTTCTAGGGTTTTGGCGACCTTCATGGCTTGGTTGACTTAGAGGGATTCAGTTCTGAGGGCTTTGTTACGTGTTAATGGGTTTCGAAGAGTTTTCCATAGTTTCTACCATGGTTGAGATGGATATCTCCTACCATGGTGAGCAGAATGTTGAGTATTGTGATTTTCTCCTAGATGAGATCAAATGGAAGGTTTCTAGATAACTGAGTATGTAGTTTGCTTGTGACTCGGAGGGAATTGTGAGATTCTCGTACGTTTCATATGATGACATGATCGATGTAGTGTGTTGTGTGGGATCAAGATTTGCATCTGCAAGGTCACGAGCCAGTTTTGAAGGGGAGGACATAAATTCTTAGGCAGCATGGACGGTTTCAGATGACCAGGTGAGTGATATTACTACTTGGTATTGCCTAAGAAGGGTGTGCATTTCAGAAGGTGCATTGTATTTTGATTTACGGATGCTTCATTGGTATTGCGCTGCTTGCCGGGTTGATCTATTATTGATATTCAGATTTGTCTATGTGGAACGGGAGAATTATAGAGGTATTCCTCATGGGGTGATCGTGTATGAGAGATGTATTAGACATTTGGGCAGTGGAGTTGGGATCAAATATGGTGATTTGTGTGTTCTATGGATTTGGAGACCGGGAATTTTTAGAAGCAGATTATTTCGTGGTTGTCGACTGTGAAGATGTGTCCAAAGCTAGCTAGATGATAGTATGTGTTATGATTCAGTCATTGTGGACCTTCTAAGGGTTATTTATCTATTTGTGGATGACCAGAGTTGATTCGGCGCCCATTGATACGCCCAATAAGGATGTGTATTCTACACCGGGTCGAATGGGTTTACTCCGTACTGCTGTTGCTGAGGGATGTGCCATTCGGTTAGAGTTGAGCTTATTCATGTTCTGTTATGTTCTATATATTACTCTTCTATTCTATGAGGGGTGTGATTTGTTGATTATATGCACACATGGTGCGGTTCAATTGGGTCCTTATAGCATAATTGGGGCGAGATGAGTTTTTGGTTGTTGTATGATTGATTGCGCATTAGTTATGTTATTTCGGGTTTGTGTGGCATTATGTCATTTGCTTCTCCGTGGTCATGGTCATGCACCTTGGGTACCTGATGTCGAGTTGCGCGTGGTTATTGATTTTGAGCAGGGCAACTTGAAGTATCTCATATGGACCAGTGTTTGGATGGGGTTGCGTATTGCGGAAGAGTTATGTTGAGATATGATCCTTTGTGTTAGATTCGTGTGTTATGGTTCGACGGTGTGTGATGGGATTTTAGTATTGCGTTATGGCAGTATTTGGTGAGCTTGCGGGATGGTTCTCTCGTTTGAGTCATTTTTCATATTTGAGTACATTTGAATTATTGTGTATGGGTACATAGATTGCACGGTTTGTGGCTCTGGGTAGTATTGGTGTGGCATGTCAGTAGAGTAGTTGGTATTTGATAAGATGAAGTCTCGGATCTAGGATGGGTGGTATCAGATTTGATTGCGGCATATTTGGAAGGATAATATCGGAAGTCAGCTTAGAAATTGGATATAGTTGTTGAAGGAGAGGGAGCTCCATGACTTGTTGATATGAACTCATGGTTATGCGTTTCCGTGTGTTTCTTTCATCATCGGCAGTGTACAGATGTTTTAGAATGAGGTTTTGTTTCACATGAGGTTTATTACCGATATTGGGTTGTTTTGGGCAGCTACTGTGATTGGAGATTTTGCTATGAGTATTTGAGTTATGCGGTATATCTTGTGATTACATATTAGGTTATGGTTATGGCTTGATACAGCTTGTTCAGACTTATACATTGTGTA
>AWOL01S0001974.1:25338-40872 GCA_000715115.1 Nicotiana otophora | reverse complement strand
TATAAGGTGTGTTTTAAATAAGTAGTATTTTAAGTAATTTGAGATAATTCTTAATTATGTGGGTAATTGGTTAATTATTAGTTAGTGGGGGATTAATAAGTTAACAATTAATTAGAATTGTGGATAAGCTTAATGGATCTTATCCCCAACGTGGCAGCAAGCTTAGCCTAATTAAGTGACTCTTTACTCAACAAATAAGGTGTCACATTTAGAGCAATTCTTGGCTAAGTCATCACCTAAGTGGGGCCCACACCCACTAAGGTAAAAGACTTTCCAAAATAACAAAAAGTGATGCTTATATCTAGTCTTCATAGTAACATAATATGTTTGAGAGATGCTTTAATCTAATCTACATGGCAACGTGAGTTACTTCATATAAAGAGAGATATCACTTGGGGTAACGTAATTGCTTCAACATTTCATACAAAGACTATTTAATACAATAGCAACCGGATTTTGCGATTGTAAGGGAGTACGGTAAAATCTTTCCTAAGAATATCAAACGGATTTTCCCTACTTCAGGTATGTTAAGACTACGCCCTTCCTTCATTTTGGCATGATCTCGTAACTACATGTGTTTGATAATGAGGCTTAAAGAGAAGTTCATACTCCCGAATTTATATACGTTATCCTAGTCTCATAAGTTACAGTATTCTCCCTTATCGAGACTTTGTATTTAATTGAGTTTTGTCTTCTTCTAGTCAAGAGAGCATAGGGTCTATATATATATACACAATATTACAGTATTTTCACCACCATCGAGCTATAATAGATGGGCAAGCCCCTATTAGGCAACCTCTGATTAGATAGTAAGTTATATACCGAGCCTACTATGGTCGAGTTCCTATGAGCGAGCCCAGCATGGCCGAGATACATAGCCTAGTATGGCCGAGCGCCTATGAACGAGCCTACTACGGTGAAGCAGTTACACGATCCGAGCCTTATATGGCCGAACTTCTATTTTATTTACTATATTGAGAGAGTTGAGTCAGTATCAGTAGGTAAGTATATCTCCAGATCATCTTTGACTCCTAGTTACTTTCAGTTATTATATTATCAGTTCAATTCCAGCTTTCAGTTATTTTATTGCCTTGCATACTCGGTACGTTATTTCATACTTATGTCCCTTTTCTGGGGACGCTGCATTTCATGCGTGTAGGTTCAAACAGACAGACGGGTAGACCTCCTCAGTAGGTGTTTCCCGAGTTCAGCTTTATCGGTAAACTCCACGTCCTTCGGACTTGACGGGTCTAGAGTTTTATTTACATCATGTGTATATATGCATATAGGTTATGGGTAGGTCGGGGGCCTGTTCCGATCATAGTACATCCATCAGTAGAGGCTTGTACATATATCCCGTCAGTTAGTGCAGCATGTTGGGCTTGTAGGCCTTATATGTATATTTTGTTGGTTTGTCAGTTGTCGTAGTTATGACGGCCTTGTCGGCCCAGCTTTATATTAATGTTTAGTTAGCGTTAGTTTCCATTCAGTTTTATATTTTGCTTCGTAAATTATCTTGCAATGTGGCCCCATGGCCAAAGTATGACATTATATGTTCAGAGTGCCTTAGTCACAAGTTGGTACGCAAGGATAGGTGAGGCACCGGGTGCCGGTCTCGCCCCTAGGTTTGGGGCGTGACACACGGGTTGGACTTTTTGGCCAATTTTGGGCTTTTNTGCAATATATCTCGGAGATGAACTCATGTACTCACACTCTTAAAGTACACAATCTCATTGTCTTACACTTTCCACTCATCATGCTCAATCACTCAATTCTGTATATGGCCAATCCGGCCCAGGAAAGATCCATCCCGAAATTTATACGTCAATTGACCATCACTCATGCAATAATGAGTAGGGCCAATCCAGCCCGTGGGGAAGACCCATCCCCAGGTATAAATGCTTCGGAAAAGATCCATGTCCAGGAAATATCCATCCCTCAATATAAATCAATCGCGCTCACTGTGGGGTGTGTGCAAACTCCGGGGCTCCTTCAGCCCAAAGGCTATCATAAATCAGTAAACACCCATGTGTATATATGCATATAGGTTATGGGTAGGTCGAGGGCCTGTTCCGATCATAGTACATCCATCAGTAGAGGCTTGTAGACATATCCCGTCAGTTAGTGCAGTAAGCTGGGCTTGTAGGCCTTATATATATATTTTTTTGGTTTGTCAGCTGTCGTAGTTATGACGGCCTTGTCGGCCCAGCTTTATATTGATGTTTAGTCAGCATTAGTTTCTATTCAGTTTTATATTTTGCTTCATAAATTGTCTTGCAATGTCGCCCCATGGCCAAAGTATGACATTATATGTTCAGAGTGCCTTAGTCACAAGTTGGTACGCAAGGATAGGTGAGGCACCGGGTGCCGGTCTCGCCCCTAGGTTTGGGGCGTGACACACGGGTTGGACTTTTTGGCCAATTTTGGGCTTTTGATTAAAGATTCAACATTTATCGATCGGTTTATTTCATTTGGAATTATTTGTTGTATTTGGGTTTCTTTTGGTTAGTTTTGAGCCGTTCAAAGGTCGGTACGTGCGAGATGGCATTTTTGGAGCATCGCTTGCCTTGCTCGGTATTGGAATTTGCTTGTTCGAGGTAAGTAACACTTCTAAACTTGGTGATAAGGGTATGAAACCCTGAATTACGTGCTATATGCTTGGTGTTGAGGTGATGCACATGCTAGGTGACGGGCGTGTGGGCGTGCACCATGTGAATTATGACTCTGTTATTCCTGTGGTACTGTGTATTTACCTGATCTTATCTATAACCATGAAATGTCTACGTACTTGAGCTATTGAGCAATGACCCATGTTAGAAACCATGTCTAGGATACATGCTTATCTTGTTGGAACCCACTGAGGTCATTTATGCTGTTGAATTATCTGCTTTCATTACATTACATACTCAGTCATACTCATTCATATGCATATCATATCTCAGTCTCTGTTACCAATTATTGACACATAATATCATCATTTTTGGGCTAGTTTCATGACATTGTCATCCTGAGAGACTAGAGAGATTGATGACCGAGTGAGGCCGAGGGCCTGAGTATGAGTGATATTATGGGATCGGGCCGCACGCCGCAGCATGTTATATTGACTACATTTATGGAATCGGGCTGCACACCGCAACGGGTTTTTACTGATTTATGATAGCCCTTAGGCTGAAGGAGCCCCGGAGTTTTCACACACCCCCAGTGAGCGCGATTGATTTATATTGAGGGATGGATCTTTCCTGGACATGGATCTTTTTCGAAGCATTTATACCTGGGGATGGATCTTCCCCACGGGCTGGATTGGCCCTACTCATTACTGAGTGACTGATGGTCAATTGATGTATAAATTTCGGGATGGATCTTTCCTGTGCCGGATTGGCCATATACAGAATTAAGTGATTGAGCATGATGAGTGGAAAGTGTAAGACAATGAGATTGTATACTCTAAGAGTGTGAGTACATGAGTTCATCTCCGAGATACGTTGCATTGACAAGCACACATGACATACATGCATAGAGATGTATTTTCCTCATGTTATATGGTATCACGTCATATATGGCTTCTCACACATGAAGACAAATGGGCATGGAGATATATTCTACACTTGCTACGTAGAAATAAAATGAAACACCTTATTTATTGTTGAAAGGTTTTTTGGAAAATAATTGCAGTTTTCAAACTTACTCATATTTTTGGAAACTTCGGTAAACGACTTGGGTTTTCACTAATATACTAGAAAGGAGGAACAAATTTCAGAAATCATGATTTAGCTGAGCATTCTATCTCCGAGTTACTTCTTTTATTACTTGCTTTACGTTGTTATGGACTGTTGTTGGCTATTAGTGTTGGTCTCGTCCTTTGTTCCAGCTCGTCACTACTTTTAACCTAATGTTAGATTTGTTTCTTATTGAGTACATGGGGTCGGTTGTACTCATACTACACTTAGGCACCTAACGTGCAGATGTTTGTTGATGATGTTGCTGTGATCGACAGGAGCTAGAATTGAAGACGTTTCTGCATTCTGGTTGTAGCTGCCTCTTGTTTATGGTAGCCTTAGATTCATAAAAATCTATTTATGTACATTTCGAATAGATGATGTATTTCTTTCACATCAGTTTTGTAAATTCTAATCTTAGAAGCTCATGATTTGTACTACCAGTCCATGGGGAACGTATTAGTTTCAGATATTTTCTTTTATTTAATTGTCTTATTAATTTCATTGGAATTGGTTAGTTGTTAATTGGCTTACCTAGCGGGCTGTGTTAGGTGCCATCATGACTAGTTGGATTTTGGTTCGTGACAGTCGAATACTTGTACACTATTCAAAGCATGTTTGATATACCTGTTTCGATGTCTACTACTATGCACACTTCGACAGCATACCTATACGATGCAATAACACATGCTTCACTAATCTAGAACATGTCTATAAGGCTTCAACTAATTAATCAATCACTCGCTTCTATTGCTTTTATTGCACTGCTTACCCAGATATCATGACTGCGGGATCTTAATCAATTAATTGACTACTTTTGCTGCTTCATTGTACTACCACACTTAGATGACATGCATATAGGGATGAAGTATTATAAAATCAGATTCGATTGTCAGTCATTAGAAATCCTGCCTTTAGGATACTGTCACCCGCATAAGAAGAATGTTTTTAAAATCAGCGCTGTTAATTTTGAGCTTTCAAATAGATGCACCACCTCATTGTGAAAATAATTAGAGATCATGCCTATAGGACCTGCAATACCTTTAATCTGCCAATGCGTTAGTCTAAAGCTGCAATGTTGCCTGTACAATACTGGAAATCAGAATCACATAGAGACCATGTTTATAGGACTTAATAACTTAACGTGTTCTAATTTGAAACTATCTACCTGCGTGCAACTTGCTGCTTACGTGTGGAGGAAAACTTGAGCCATTTATTGACTTTGTGTGAAGTCCTATATGTTTCGAATGTGTGCCTAGTTTTATCATTTTGAGCATCCTAAGTAGTGTCTAGAACCACCCAAATAGTAGATCCAAAGCCGCCTAGACCATAGGCATGGGACAGGTAGCGCACACATATGAGACATTTTAGAATTGAATTAGAGCGCTTTAAGTAAATAACTTTAACATAGTAATTAGGTAGCAGGAGATGATAGTATGTGCCCGCTAAATAATATGAGCAACCCTTACCCTAAATGAGTTGCGAAGTATTACACGTGGTGATCCTTTTGGCTAAAAAACATAGCACCCCTCTCCTTTACATGTTTATTGTTCACACATAGTCATTGAATATAGAATAATTAAGTTATACCTTGTAACCTCTACAGACTTGTATTGACTATCTATATAGTTTAATTGTTGACATGATTTTCTTTACACTTGTTCACAATAGAACCTTTAAACTCCTTGTCTTCCCACACTTATAAGATAACCTAAGACAATTGTGATCTGATAATCCCACATAGTGTAAACTTTGGTCGGGACCCACAGTTGTTGACCTTGATGAGTGCCTAACACCTTCTCTTTGAGGTAATTTGAGCCCTTACCCGATCTTTGGTAACACAGACTAGTTAAAATAGAGTTATTTGAAAATAGGTGCCCTAACGCACCTCAAAATCATTGGGTGGCGACTCTTCTCTTTAAATACCCATGAAAAAGAGTTGTCACATGTTGAAGTCCGCTTTTGCAGGAAAAAGTGGCACGACAGAAACAGTAAAGTTCGTGTCTTCAAGGCCGGTTGTAACATTTTAGAGATTTGTTATAGATCCACGTTGGAAATTTACTATTAATATTTTATGTGTTTAGTTACTACTTGTTGTACATACTCCATGTCTACTTTATATATTTTATTACTGTTTGACCATTAGTATTTGTCAAGTCGACGCCTCGTCACTGCTTCTTCGAGGTTATACTAGATAATTACTGGGTACGTGCTTTTTTACATACTCACGCTACACTTCTGCACTGAATGTGCAGGTACTGAGACATGTACTTCAAGTGGTCACACGGGCGCGTAGACATACTTCCACGGAGACTTAGTGATGAGCTTCTTGCCTTGCTTCGATCTGCAGCACCGAAGTCTCCTTCTACCTTGTTTACTGTTCCTATTATTTTTACTTCGAACAGTAGTGGAGTAGTTTGTATATTCTCTACATTGCTCATGCACTCGTGGCAACGGGTTTTGGGGGCTTCTAGCGTTTATGCATTATTGTGCTTATTATTACAATCAACATGGTTTATGTATTTTTCACACTTAATATTTTTGAGAAAGAAGTATGTACGGTTGCATGAGATTTAGCTTTTATTCGGTGTATTTAAGGAAACTTATGTTTTTAAAAATTAAAAAGAAATAATTAAAGTGGAGGATCACATATGGGCTTGCCTAACTGCAACATTAGGCGCCATCATGACCTATTATAGGTTCTGGGTGGTGACAGTTTGGTATCTGAGCTTTAGGTTCATATAGGTCTCACGAGTCCTGAGCAAACCTAGTTAGTCTTGCGGATCAGTGCGGAGACGTCCGTACTTATCTTCGAGAGTCTATGGTGTGTTAGAAAAACTCTCTTTCTAAATCTCATATCGTGCAGTTGATATAGTGCTAAGTATTCTTCTATTATTCTCTCACAGATGGTGAGAACGCATGCGGCAAATGTACCCGGCGGTAGAGGGGTTGCTCCCCCGGTTGATAGAGGTCGAGGCAGAGGCTGGGGGAGTCTCCCGCTCAGAGTCCTAGAGTTGTTCCCATTGTACTACCAGTGGATCCAGTGGAGGATCCTGTTACTGAGGAACAGGATGAGGCGCCTGCAGCTGAGTCAGCCCTGACAAATTTCATGACTGCACCGTGATTTCATGAGGTCATGGGTCGTATGCTGCGGTTCATGTATTTTATGTCGCATGCTTATTTATTTCTGGCGGACCCAGAAACATCTCAGGTGGGAGGGGGAGCACAAACCCCTACCGCTCAGGCTCCAGGGTACACTGCTGCCATTTATTAAACCCATGGTACACTACCTACAGGCGGGATCTAGCCAGTTGCCTGCCGCGACAGTTGGGCAGCAGAAGCGGTTGGACAGATGGACTAGTCTTCGTCCTCCAGCTTTTTAGGGTGAGTAGTCATAGGACCCATAGGGTTTCATTGATCATTTCAAGGAAATTCTACGTAACATGGGAATGTTTGAGTCCAATAGAGTGTACTTCACCATATTTCATTTTGAGGGCAAGGCCCGCAGATGGTGGCAGGCTTACCTCCAAAATAGGCCAGCAAGTTCACCTCTCTTGACATAAGGATTAGTTTACGCATCTGTTATTGGAAAAGCACATACTACCTTTAGCGAGAAAGTAGCTTTGGGGTCAATTCGAGTGGCTCTGTTAGGGTCATATTTCTGTGTCCGACTGCGAAGAGAGATTCACTGAGTCATTTTGCCATGCAGCTATTATGGAATATAGAGAGGCTGCAGAGGTTTATTACAGGTCTATACCATGAGATTCAGGTTTTTATGGCCCGTGAGGCAGAGATGGGGACTTCCTTTCGTCAGGTTGTAGATATAGCTCGAAGGATTGAGAGTATCTGTAACCCCAACAGAGAGTTTACATCGAGGGATAAGCGACCTCGATATTTTAGTGGATTCAGTGAAGCCCAAGGGCTAGTCTAGCAGGCCCATGCATCTAGCACCACAACCTGCTCGGAGTGCTTTAACACGACCCTACTTCAGAGCTATTCCATAGAGTACTTACCGTCCGCCAGCTATTCAGGGTTCCTCCGGTGGATATTCAGACCATCAGAGTAAGACTTCAGGTTAGTAGTTCTTTACTCCGAGGGGTTGTTTTAAGTGGGGGGATTTGGGCCACGTGAAGAGGTTTTGTCCCAGACTTTGGGGAAAGGCAGTGTAGCAGGACCAACGGCCCATGATTACTGCACCAGCTACCACACCGCCCACCCGTCCAGCCAGACGTGGAGGGCAGGTAGGTAGGGGTCTCCCTAGAGGTGGAGACCAGTCAAGTGGCGCTCCAGCTGGATTCTATGCTTTCTCAGCCAGGCCAGAGGGAGTCGCCTCCGATGTAGTGATCATAGGTACTATATCTGTTTTTTGTAGGGATGTTTTGGTACCATTTGATCCAAGTTCTACTTATTCCTATGTTTCTTCTCTATTTTCTCCTTATCTGGATTTATCTTGTGAGTCCTTGGGTAGTCCTGTATATGTCCACGCCAATGGGTAATTCTATCATTGTGAATCGTGTCTACCCGTCATGTGTAGTGACTTTATGTGGTTATGAGACCAGAGCTGATCGTTTTTTGCTCGATATGGTTGTTTTTGAGGTTATCTTCGGCACAGACTGGTTGTCTCTGTACCATGCCATTCTTGATTGCCATGCCAAGAATATTACCTTGGCGATGCCTGAGTTGCCCATATTAGAGTGGAGGGGTTCATCTGTTGGTATTTCTAGTCGGGTTATTTCTTTCTTGAAGGCTCGACATATGGCCGAGAAGGGTTGTTTGGCCTATTTGGCCTTTGTTTGGGATACTACTACAGAGACCTCATTATAGATTCAGTGTCGATGGTACGAGAGTTTTGCGATGTATTTTCTTTCTGATCTACCAGGTATGCCGCCGGATTGGTATATCTACTTCGGCATTGATTTGGTGCCAGGAACCAAGCCTATATCTACTTTGCCTTACCGCATGGCTCCAAGGGAGCTGAGGGAGTTAAAAGAGATGCACCAAGAGTTTCTCAAGAAGGGGTTCATATAGGAAAGAGTGTCGCCTTGGGGCATACCGGTGTTATTTGTGAAGAAGATGGATCAGAGTATTCAAATGTGCATTGTATTACCGCAAGTTGAACAAAGTCACCATAAAGAATAAGTACCTATTGCCACACATTGATGATTTGTTTGATCAGCTATAGGGTGCTAGAGTGTTCTCGAAGAGCTATTTGAGATCTGGGTATCATTAGCTGAAGATTCGTGCTTCGGATGTTCCGAAGATGACTTTCTTGACCCAATATGGGCAACATGAATTTTTAGTGATGCCCTTTGGCTTAACTAACACCCCAACGACGTTTATGGATTTGATAAATCAGGTGTTTAGGTCATATCTTGACTCCTTTTGTCATTGTCTTCATTGATGATATATTGATCTACTCGCGTAGTGTGGAGGAGCACGCGAATCATTTAATGTTAGTGCTTTAGACCTTGCGGAAAAACAAGCTATACGCTATGTTCTCCAAGTGCGAGTTCTGGTTAGATTCTGTGGCTTTCTTGGAGTATGTTGTATCTGGTGAGAGTATTAAGATGGATCCTAGGAAGATTGAGGTAATCCATGGCTGGCCTCATCTTACTATAGCGACCAAGATTACAAGTTTCTTGGGGTTAGTAGGTTAGTATCGCCGGTTTGTGGAGGGCTTCTCATCTAAGGGAATTTGTTCTTCTTGTGCCCCCCATTTCCACAACCATAACATATTTAAAGAATCATCCAACATAAACCGAGTGGCTAAACCCGAGTGGCTCTTCTTTCATATCAAACATTTCGGCTTATTAATGCCAATAATCCTCTTTCATGTCTTAGGTGCTCTTACCACATAAACTGGTGGCGGGGTAACATTAACAAAAACAGGGACACTTCGCCTAGCAACGGGTTCTTTCATTCACTCCTCGCTGCCTCGAACTTGCGGGTTACTCATATGGAAAATAAGAAATGACGAGGAAATTAGTTTCCTATCTTGAGCTCTATCGCACGAAATGGACTATCAAAGAAGTGTTAAATTCCTAAATGTCCAAGTAGCCTCCTCATTATAGATGTGGTCGACAACACACCGATAAGAAGGACTCTACTAGACAAGGCTCCGAGACATCTTAGGACACTTTAAAACCATAGGCTCTCATACAAAGTTTGTCATGCCCCAAACTCAGGGAGCGCGGCCGGCACTCAACCGAGAGAACTCGGCCAAGCAAGTCTGTTAGATTTCCTTCTACCCAAACTCATCCATGAATAAAGAGGAGATGTACTCCATAAATCAAACACTGAAAAGATTTTATCAACAACTTCATTGTTATTCCCATTAGCAGCTTCATTCATAATTTCCAAAATATTACGAGTTTATAGATTTAATGAAAAACATAATTTCTAAGTATCAACATTTCTAGTTCAATTCTCAACATCAACCACAACCCACAACCTGTCTACAGAGCCTCTAAGTACAATAAAAGATTAATATGGAAATGCCGGTAACAATGACCCCAAAATGAAGTGGGACTCACCAAATCAGCTGAAAAGAGTGTACTGCTATCACTGATCAATGCCACCTGCTGTAGAACCACCCGCATCCATTAAAGATGCAGCGCCCCCGGTAAAAGGAATGTTAGTACTGTCGAATAGCACTAGTATGTATAGCTAAAAAGCCTCTTTCAAAATAGAATGCCCATATGATCTATACGTGGAACACATAATATAATATATTTGAAACAACATGTACAACCAAGGACAATGAAAGTGGCACATATTGTCTGCATTAATAATGTGTCTCATTAGACCGTCCTTAGTGTTCACATATCATATTATACACTTATGCGTTTCATAGACCGTCCATAGTGTTTATTCATACCGTACACCTATACTTCTCACACACAATGCACCTATGCGCTTCATAGTCCGTCCACAAGATTTCAGAACACAATATACCTATGCGTTTCATAGACCGTCCTCAGGATTGCATAACACAATATACCTATGTGTTTCATCGACCGTCCATAGGGTTTCATCACACAATATTCCTATGGGTTTCATAGACTGTCCATAGGGTTTCATAACACAATATTCCTATTCATTTCATAGACCGTCCATAGGGTTTCATAACACAATATTTCTATGCGTTTCATAGGCCGTCCATAGGGTTTCATAACACAATATTCCTATGCGTTTCATAGACCGTCCATAGGGTTTCATAACACAATATTCCTATGTATTTTGCAGACCGTCCATAGGGTTTCATAACACAATATTCCTATGCGTTTCATAGACCGTCCATAGGGTTTCATGACGACAATATTTCCTTGGCTCATTTGGCCATTCACAAGATTCTTTATTCCTGGCATAATGGCCGTATTTCATATTCCCCACTTTCGCCTCTTTCAAGTTCAAAGATCACCATCAAATATCAACATATAGAATATTTTAGAAATCATATAGTTCAAATACATTTGAAATGGGACCTTCAAACACAAAATGGTTTCTTCCCAAAAAATGAGACATACCAACCAACAATAGAAAAACACATGAAGAATCATAAACAATCAATACACAATTTACTCTTGCAATACTCTTCCCCAGAAATGACAATGTACAATTTAAACACATGAGTATATAAAACTAGAATCACACTGGATATATTTATAAAGGAAAGCATTAGTTAAAGCAGCCACTAATGGGCATGAATTGAGTACAAAAGATCTTAGGCAAATTCTATTTTCCAAATCACTTTTAACAAAGTTGAGTCGAGGCTCATTTCATATTCTTTATCGCATCCTCTCAAATCCTTTGCACTACTAGTCACAATCACAACTTACATTCTTGGCACGTTGGCCACAGTCTATATCCCCAATTCACTTATTTCACTTCCAACCATCTTTGTATATCATCAACAATAAGACATTTCCAAATTAAGACTTTAGGTATACATATAAGCAATTATGTGTCTTAAGCATATCGATTTTTTCTGACCCAATTGGTATACTAGTTCTCATTTAAAACTTGACCCAAAGCCACAACATTTTAATACGCAAACCATACTTTGAACAACTATCCTTCGACATAAGGCTCATTCGGAATAAACAAGTTTATAGGGAATAACCCGGAATATAGAAGTTAGGAATCTTGAGCCAACCATACTTGCAACTTACGGGAACATCCTGAAATTCAATTCCAAGAGAGAAAGTTTAGCCATCATACCTTGTTCTGAGCTTTCCTTAAATTACTACGTCCTTCCGAAAATTCTAGCATCTTCAATCTATTTAGAAACATAACAAAAGTAAACCATAATTAGGAAGATGAGCATGGTTTTAGCTCATTTGAGCATATTATCAAATACTAGGTGTGCATCAAGGTCTCAAGGTCTTTTATGGAGGATTCCATCATCCCACATCACAATCTTTACCATTTCTAGCTCAAAAATCTTCCTACACCCTTTGATAAGACATGCATGTAAAATAAACAACTCTCATGCCCAAAGGTTATCTTGCTAATCACCCAATTCTAGACAAATTTCGAAATTGAGGGTTAGGGAGTAGAATCTTACCTCTTAGGAAGAAGACCTAGGTGCCTCTCTTGACAATCTTCAAGGTTTTAAGTGATAGTTGAAGAGACACTTTCATTAATATTCACTTCTCCCTCTAGGACTCTTTCTCTCTCGCTCTCAAAATATCAAAAATTATGTTCAAAATGGTCTAAGGTAGGTGTTTTAACGGAATGGGGTCGGGTTTAAAACATAGGAAAATGGAAACTCCGAAATTCTGGATGTGGCTACAGACCTGGCCTCACGCGCTCTGTAGTGAGCTACAGACTTGGCCTCGCGAGGGATATAGCCTGGTATAGCATGCTACAAACCTGGCCTCACGAGGGATATAGCCTGGTCTAGCGTGCTACAAGCTGGGCGACGCGAGAGTGAACAATTTCAACTCCCCAACACACTGTTCATCCCCAAAACTCCAAAATATAATACATTAACCTACCTTGGCGCCCCGAAACCTTAAATTACTTAGCGAATTTTTTCAGGGCCTTACATTCTCCCCCGCTTAGGATCATTCGTCCTCGAATGAGGTGTAGAGTCCGTCCCCAAACACTTATCATAACTTATCTCTTTTCTCATAGACCTCAAGCTCCCAAATTTTACTAAATCCAAAATATTCTTCAGAAATTTGAGCAGAGTCTCCCCTGTATTTGTGCCTAACAACTTGCCAGAGTAATACCAAAACCACCCTAACAACACTTCCGTAACTCAACAAAGCATCGCAATATATATATATATATATATATATATATATATATATATATATCAGCAACACAAATCTCAACATTGAGGGCATTACATTAACAAAAGAGGTATCTTGACATGAACCTTACACATTCACGGAAACAATCTCAACTCCCAAACTTATCTAACAAGGATGACAATTAGATACCCCTCATAAGCCAATTATCCATTAAATTCACCTTCAGTAGTTGTAACTGAAATGATAGACAAAGGATTTACAACTACCTTAATATAGACATAAACATATGATACACCGGGTACACGGAGAACAATAATAAGGAAAACATCGTACTCATAGTTTGGCATACTTCCTTCAAGATTTCATAAGGCCTAATGTGATTACACATACTTTACCTTCCTTAACAATTCATCGAACATATTCATAGTGAAAATCTTGAGAGTAACCTATTCACTTTCTTCAACTCTAAACCCCTATGCCGAATATCCAAACTAAACCTTTGGCGACCTCCAATAATCACTCTAAGATGTGCTAGCTTGAATATGACCATAATAATTCCTATCCAATATATTTGATCACGAGATGATACTTCTCCTTTGACATGTTTGAACCTTCAACCTGCATAGATTTAATACAAGGAGGAACAACGATGTTCGAGATTTCACTGGATTTATTATAGAATCCATCAACGTACTGAGAAGGGTATTTTAGGAAGTTACATCCTAAGAGACATGAAGAATACTACAAATAGTACTGACATGATTAATCATTGTGATGACATCATAAATTTGACAAATGTAGCATAGAGTTTCCTAGTAGGCATTGATAATGTAGGAAAAATCAGTTCAAGTTGAAATGAGAATATTTTGGCACCACGAATGTGATATGGGTTTCAAAATGCATGTAGTTGCATTATGTTCGCAACATTAACTGACTCAAAGAATAGATATGCCACAAGCCCATGAGGTTGAAAAAGAAGTTGGACACATACGAGACTATTATCATTCTCACAACTTAAACTTTGCTAATAGTTGATCCTATATGAGAGGACTAGAGATATGACAAACTTGTCTTTCAAATCAAAATACTAATGATATGTGCCAAAATCTGTAAACATTTAATTTCAACCTTTCACGAGTGAAACCACATAGCTAAGACATCGTAATATTGGGGTGAAATCATGTATTGGTTAGAGAGAATGAACACTTTGCTATGAGCTAGACATGTTTCTACCATAAAATCTCTTGAGCTGCCATATCAANGATTGGGCTGGAATTATTCAAAAAACCATCAACATGCGGAGAAGGGTATTTTAAGAGGTTATAGACTAAGAGACATGAGGGTGACCACTAATAGTGCTGCCACGATTAATCATTGTGACGCGATCATCGATTCAACAAATGAAGCATAGAGTTGCCTAGTAGGCATTGATAATGTAGGGAAAATCAGTTTAACTCGAAATGAGAATATTCTGGCACCCTGAATGTGATATGGGTTTCAAAATACATGAAATTGCATTATGCTCTTAACGGTAACTAGCACAAGGGATTTATGCCACAAGCCTACGAGGATGAAAAAGAAGTTGAACACTTGTGATATTATTATCATTCTGATAGCTTAACCCTTTCCGATAGTTGATCCTATATGAGAGAACTAGAGATACGATGAATTTGTCCTTCAATTCAATATGTTCATCATAAGGCCGCTTAACTTTCAACCTCATACGAGTGGAATCATGTAGCTAGGACATCTTAAAGTTGGGATGAAATCATGTATTGGCTAGAGAGAATGAACACTTTGCTGTGAGCTAGACATATTTTTGCCATAACAACCCTCAAGCTGCAACACCGGGCCACTTCATGTATAACTACAATTCTAGATACAAAGTGAGATACTTACTATGGCACGATCTAGGTGGACATGAAAGTCATACTGAGATGGGTAAACAACAAGTTTTCCTTGCGACGAATTTGTGATAAATATCAAATTTCTCAGAAACTTTATGCGGATAAGTGGCCCCTTTCAATTGACATGTACGCACATGATAGGTGCTGAGATATGCTCTCATGTTACTAGATAGTGAAATGGATTTATGATAATGCTCACAAAGGAGTAAAATGATTGTTCTAATCATAGGAACCACATTCACCAGGAAGAGAAAGAGTGGCTCAAGAAGGGTCTCAATACTAGGCCGCAATACATTGGATTTGATACCACATAGGTAAACTTTATGACTATGCATGCATAAGCACAAGTGAGCAGATTTTATCCATTTGAATCAAAAGGTTATGTAAGAAATTCATCAAGTATAGTCCCTTGTTGAGAAGTTAGGAAAGCAAGCGGGAAGTATTAATCCTAGAGTTATAACTCAATTCAAGGACATAATTATAGAGCTCAATTCCATAAGAGGTTGTAAATAAGAGAATTTGTGATTGAGTGGCTTCACGAATAATGCGTCTCGTTCAAAGAGTAGGTACATGCAACATTTTATGATTGAATGTTTTGGTTAAAACCATTTTTGTATAGGCCCCTTCAATATGGATGTACAAATACACCAA
>AWOL01S0001974.1:0-24814 GCA_000715115.1 Nicotiana otophora | reverse complement strand
GCCACTTCACGGGCAACTACAATACTAGGAACAAAGTGAGTTACTCACGGAGGCATGCTCTAGGTGGACATGAAAGTCATACTGAGATGGGTAAACAACAAGATCTCCGTTTGACGAATTTGTGATAAATCTCAAATTGGTCAGAAACTTTATGCGGATAAGTGGCCCCTTTCAATTGATATCTACGCACATGATAGGTGCTGAGATATGCTCTCATGTTACTAGACAGTGAAATGGATTTATGATAATGCTCACAAAGGAGTAAAATGATTGTTCTAATCATAGGAACCACATTCACCAGGAAGAGAAAGAGTGGCTCAAGAAGGGTCTCAATACTAGGCCGCAATACATTGGATTTGATACCACATAGGTAAACTTTATGACTATGCATGCATAAGCACAAGTGAGCAGATTTTATCCATTTGAATCAAAAGATTATGTAAGAAATTCATCAAGTATAGTCCCTTGTTGAGAAGTTAGGAAAGCAAGCGGGAAGTATTAATCCTAGAGTTATAACTCAATTCAAGGACATAATTATAGAGCTCAATTCCATAAGAGGTTGTAAATAAGAGAATTTATGATTGAGTGGCTTCACGAATAATGCGTCTCGTTCAAAGAGTAGGTACATGCAACATTTTATGATTGAATGCTTTGGTTAAACCCATTTTTGTGTTGGGGCCCCTTCAATATGGATGTACAAATACACCAAGGAACATAATACGGTGTTCATAATGATGTAGTAAGGAGTGACTCACTGGATGAATTTAGATTGACAGGACAGTACCTTAATTGATACTCCTCTACTCCACATCCAAAACATACATTAGTACCATAGTGACATACCCTCGAATGACATCTCATACACTTCACACAAAGAGGATGGGGCCCGTTAAACTAACGCATCACACTTACCTGATACTTACCCTTTTTGTATACATCTTAATCATTTCCCTTAGTCTTCCTCCAAGCCTTCATGGCGGGAGTAACAATCACTGCAACAACTCATTGTATGGACTTTTGGAATTTCCCAAATCTACCACCCCTAACACGCTTCTGAGCATACTCACAACATGATGCAAATTATTTTCGCCCGCATATCAGGCATACCAGAATAGGTGTATCTAACCTAAGGGCATTTGTTATTCTTGTACCAATCCCCCCCTCCACAACCATAACATATTTCAAGAATCATCCAGCATAAACCAGGTGGCTAAACCCGAGTGGCTCTTCATTTCATATCAAACATTTCGGCTTATTAATGCCAATAATACTCTTTCATTTCATAGGTGCTCTCACCACATAAACTGGTGGTGGGGTAACATTAACAAAAACAGGGACACTTCTCTTAACAACAAGTTCTTTCATTCACTCATCGCTTCCTCGAACTTGCAGATTACTCATATGGAAAATGAGACATGACGAGGAAATTAGTTTCCTATCTTGAGCTTTATCGCACGATCTAGAGTATCAAAGAAGTGTTAAATTCCTAAATGTCCAAGTAGCCTCCTCATTATAGATGTGGTCGATAACACACTGACAAGAAGGACTCTACTAGACACGGCTCCGAGACATCCTAGGACACTTTAAAACCTTAGGCTCTGATACAAAGTTGGTCATGCCCTAAACTCGGGGAGCACGACCGGTGCTCAGCCGAGAGAGCCCGGCCAAGCAAGCCTGTTAGATTTCCTTCTACCCAACTCATCCATGAATAAAGAGGAGATGTACTCCATAAATCAAACACTAAAAAATTTTTATTAACAACTTCATTTTCATTCCCATTAGAAGCTTTATTCATAATTTCCAAAATATTACGAGTTTATAGATTTAATGAAAAATATGATTTCCAAGTACCAACATTTCTAGTTCAATTCCCAACATCAACCACAACCGACAATCTATCTACAGAGCCTCTAAGTACAATATAAGAGTAATATGGAAATGCCGGCAACAAGGCCCGGGCTATACCTCAAAACACAACACATGCGAAATAGAAGATACATAGCCCCAAAATGCAGTGGGGCTCACCAAATCAGCTGAAAAGAGTGTACTGCTATCACTGATCAATGCCACCTACTATAGAACCATCTGCATCCATTAAAGATGAAGCGCCCCTGGTAAAAGGGACGTTAGTACTGTCGAATAGCACTAGTATGTATAGCTAAAAATCCTCTTTCAAAATAGAATGCCTAAATGATCTATACGTGGAACACATAATATAATGTAATTGAAACAACATGTACAAACAAGGACAACGAAAGTGGGACCTATTGTCTGCATTAATAATGTGTCTCATTAGACCGTCCTTAGTGTTCACATATCATATTATACACTTATGCGTTTCATAGACCGTCCATTGTGTTTATTCATACCGTACACCTATACTTCTCATACACAATGCACCTATGCGCTTCATAGACCGTGCACAAGATTTCATAACACAATATACCTATGTGTTTCATAGATCGTCCACAGGATTTCATAACACAATATACCTATGCGTTTCATAGACCGTCTATAGGGTTTCATAACACAATATTCCTATGTGTTTCATAGACCGTCTGTAGGGTTTCATAACAGAATATTCCTATGCGTTTCATAGACCGTCCATAGGGTTTCATAACACAATATTCCTATGTATTTCATAGACCGTCCATAGGGTTTCATAACACAATATTCCTATGCGTTTCATAGACCGTCCATAGGGTTTCATAACACAATATTCCTATGCATTTCATAGACCGTCCATAGGGTTTCATAACATAATATTCCTATGCGTTTCATAGACCGTCCATAGGGTTTCATGACGACAATATTTCCTTGGCTCATTTGGCCATTCACAAGATTATTTATTCCTGGTACAATGGCCGTATTTCATATTCCCCACTTTCACCTCTTTCAATTTCAAATATCACCATCAAATATCAACATATAGAATATTTTAGAAATCATAAACTTCAAATCCATTTGAAATGGGAACTTCTAACACAAATGGTTTCTTCCCAAAGAATGCAACATACCAACCAACAATAGAAACACATATGAAGAATCATAAACAATGAATACACTATTTGCTCTTGCAATACTCTTCCCCAGAAATGACAATGTACAATATTAACACATGAGTATATAGAACTCGTATCACACTGGATATATTTATAAAGGAAAGCATCAGTTAAAGCAACCACTAATGGGAATGAATTGAGTACAAAAGCTCTTAGGCAAATTCTATTTTCCAAATTACTTTTAACACAGTTGAGTCGAGGCTCATTTCATATTCTTTATCGCTTCCGCTCAAATCCTTTGCACTACTAGTTATAATCATAACTTAATTGTTTGGCACGTTGGCCACACTCTATATCCCCAATTCACTTATTTCACTTCCAACCATCTTTATAGATCATCAACAATAAGACATTTCCAAATCAAGACTTTAGGTACACATATGAGCAATTACGAGTCTTAAGCATATCGAGTTTTTCTCACCCAATTGGTATACTAGTTCTCATTTGAAACTGACCCAAAGCCACAACATTTTAATACGCAAACAATACTTTGAACATCTATCTTTCGACATAAGGCTCATTCGGAATAAACGAGATTATAGGGAATAACCCGGAATATAGAAGTTAGGAATCTTGAGCCAACCATACTTGGAGCTTACGGGAACATCATGGAATTCAATTCCAAGAGATAAAGTTTAGCCATCATGCCTTGTTCTGAGCTTTCCTTAAATTACTACAACATTCCGAAAATTCTAGCAACTTCAATCTATTTAGAAATATAACAAAACTAAACCATAATTAGGAAGATGAACATGCTTTTAGCTTATTGGAGCATATTATCAAACACTAGGTTTGCATGAAGGTTTCAAGGTCCTTTTATGGAGGATTCCATCATTCCACAACCCAATCTTTACCATTTTTAGCTCAAGAATCTTCTACACTATTTGATAACACATGCATGTAAAATAAACAACTCTCATGCCCAAATATTATCTTGATAATTACCCAATTCTAGACAAAATTCGAAATTGAGGTTTAGGGTGTAGAATCTTACCTCTTAGGAAGAAGACCTAGGTGCCTCTCTTGATAATCTTCAAGGTTTTAAGTGAGAGTTGAAGAGCAATTTTCATGAATATTCACTTCTCCCTCTAGGACTCTCTCACTCTCACTCTCAATATATCAGAAAATATGTTCAAAATGGTCCAAGGTAGGTGTTTTAACGGAATAGAGTCGGGTTTGAAACATAGGAAAATGGTTACTCCGAAATTCTGGATCTAGCTACCGACCTGGCCTTGCGAGGTCTGTAGCGAGCTATGGACCTGGCCTCGCAAGCTCTGTAGGGAGCTACGGACCTGGTCTCGTGAGGGATATAGCATGGTCTAGCATGCTACAGACCTGGCCTCACGATGGATATAGCCTGTTCTAGCATGCTACAAACCTGGCCTCACGAGGGATATAGCCTAGTCTAGAGTGAAACAAACTAGGCGACAAGAGAGTGAAAAATTTCAACTCCCCAACACACTGTTCAACCCCAAAACTCCAAAATATAATACATTAACCTACCTTGGCACCCCGAAACTTTAAATTATTTAGCGAAATTTTCTGGGGCCTTACATTCTCCCCATCTTAGGATCATTCATCCTCAAATGAGTAGTAGTGTCCGTCCCCAAACTCTTATCATAACTTATCTCTTTTCTCACACACCTCAATCTACCAAATTTTACTAACTCCAAAATGTTCTTCAGAAATTTTGGAAGAGTCTCCCCTGTATTTAGACCTAACCACCTGCCAGAGTAACACCAAAACCAACCTAACAACACTTCCATAACTCAACAAAGCATCGCAATATATATATATATATATATATATATCAGCAACACAAATCTCAACATTGAGGGTATTACATTAACAAAAGAGGTATCTTGACATGAACCTTACACATTCACGGAAACAATCTCAACTCCCAAACTTATCTAACAAGGATGACAATTAGATACCCTCATAAGCCAATTATCCATTAACTTCATCTTCGGTAATTTTCACCGAAATGATAGACAAAAGATTTACAACTACCTTAATATAGACATAAACACATGATACACTGGGTACACGGAGAACAATAATAGGGAAAACATCATACTCATAGTTTGGCCTATTTCCTTTAAGTTGTCATAAGGCCTAATGTGATTACACATACTTTACCTTCCTTAACAATTCACCGAACATATTCATAGTGAAAATCTTGAGAATATCCTATTCACTTTCTTCAACTCTAAACCCCTATGCCGAACATCCAAACTAAACCTTTGGTGACCTCCAACAATCACTCTAAGATGTGCTAGCTTGAATATGACCATAAAAATTCTTTTCAAATATATTTGATCACAAGATGATACTTCTTCTTTGACATGTTTGAACCTTCAACCCACATAGATTTAATACAAGGAGGAATAACGAGGTTCGCAATTTCACTGGAATTATTCAAGAATCCATCAACTTACTAAGAAGGGTATTTCAGGAAGTTACATCCTAAGAGATATGAAGAATACTACTAATAGTACTGACATGATCAATCATTGTGATGACATCATAAATTTGACAAATGTAGCATAGAGTTTTCTAGTAGGCATGGATAATGTAGGAAAAATCAGTTCAACTTGAAATGAGAATATTTTGGCACCCCGAATGTGATATGGGTTTCAAAATGCATGTAGTTGCTTTACTTTCTCAAACTTAACTGACACAAAGAATAGATATTCCACAAGTCCATGAGGTTGAAAAATAAGTTGAACACATGCGAGATTATTATCATTCTCACAACTTAACCTTTGCCAATAGTTGATCCTATATGAGAGGACTAGAGATATGACAAACTTGTCTTTCAAATCAATAAGCTCATGATATGTGCCAAAATCTGAAAACATCTAAGTTTAACCTTTCACCAGTGAAACCACATAGCTAAGACATCGTAATATTGGGGTGAAATCATGTATTGGTTAGAGAGAATGAACACTTTGCTATGAGCTAGACATGTTTCTACCATAACAAGTCTCGAGCTGCCATATCAGGCCACTTCACGGGCAACTACAATACTAGGAACAAAGTGAGTTACTCAAGGAGGAATGCTTTAGGTGTACATGAAAGTCATAGTGAGATGGGTAAACAATAAGATCTCTGTGTGAAACGTTTGTGATAAATCTCAAATTAGTCAGAAACTTTATGCGGATAAGTAGCCCCTTTCAATTGACATGTATGCACATGATAGGTGCTGAGATATGCTCTCATGTTACTAGACAGTGAAATGGATTCATGATAATGCTCACAAAGGAGTAAAATGATTGTTCTAATCATAGGAGCCACATTCACCGGGAAGAGAAAGAGTGGCTCAAGAAGGGTCTCAACACTAGGCCACAATACATTGTATTTGATACCACGTAGGTAAACTTTATGACTGTGCATGCATAAGCACAAGTGAGCAGATTTTATCCATTTAAATCAAAAGGTTCTATAAGAAATTCATAAGGTATAGTCCCTTATTGAGAAGTTAGGAAAGCAAGCAGGAAGTATTAATCCTAGAGTTATAACTCAATTCAAGGACATAATTATATAGCTCAATTCCACAGGAGGTTATAAATAAGAGAATTTGTGATAGAGTGGCTTCACGAATAATGAGTCTGTTTCAAAGAGTAGGTACATGCAACATTTTGTGATTGAACGTTTTGGTTAAAACCATATTTGTGTAGGCCCCTTCAATGTGGATGTACATATACAACAAGCAAAATAATGCGGTGTTCATAATGATGTACTAAGGAGTGAATCACTTGATGACTTTAGATTGACAGGACAATACCTTAATTGTTACTCCTCTACTCCATATCTAAAACATGCATTAGTACCATAGTGACATACCCCCGAATGGCATCTCATACACTTCACATAACGAGGATGGGGCCCGTTAAACTGACTCATCCCACTTACCTGATACTTACCCTTTTTGCATAAATCTTAAGCATTTCCCTTAGTCTTCCTGCAAGCCTTCATGGAGGGAGTAACAATCTCTGCAACGACTCATTGTATGGACTTTTGGAATTTCCCAAATCTACCACCCCTAACACGCTTCTGAGCATACTCACAACATGACGCAAATATTTTCGCCCGCATATCTGGCAGACCGGAATAGGTGTATCCAACATAAGGGAATTTATTCTTATTGTGCCCCCACTTTCCACAACCATAACATATTTTAAGAATCATCCAACATAAATCGGGTGGCTAAATCCGAGTGGCTCTTCTTTCATATCAAACATTTCTGCTTATTAATGCCAATAATACTCTTTCATTTCTTAGGTGCTCTCACCACATAATATGGTGGCGGGGTAACATTAACAAAACAGGGACACTTTCCCTAGCAACTGGTTCGTTCATTCACTCCTCGCTGCCTCGGTCTTGCGGGTTACTCATATGGAAAATGAGAAATGATGAGGAAATTAGTTTCCTATCTTGAGATCTATCGCACGATCTGGAGTATCAAAGAAGTGTTAAATTCCTAAATGTCCAAGTAGCCTCCTCATTATAGATGTAGTCGACAACACACCGATAAGAAGGACTCTACTAGACACGGCTCTGAGACATCCTAGGACAATTTAAAATCTTAGGCTCTGATACCATGTTTGTCACGCCCCAAACTCGGGGAGCGCGACCGGCGCTCAACCGAGAGAACCCGGCCAAACACGCCTGTTAGATTTCCTTCTAACCAAATTCATCCATGAATAAAGAGGAGATGTACTCCATAAATCAAACACTGAAAATATTTTATTAACAACTTCATTTTCATTCCCATTAGCAGCTTCATTCATAATTTCCAAAATATTACGAGTTTATAAAATTAATGAAAAAAATGATTTCCAAGTACCAACTTTTCTAGTTCAATTCCCAACATCAACCATAACCCATAACCTGTCTACGGAGCCTCTAAGTACAATAGAAAAGTAATATGGAAATGCCGGCAACAAGGCCCCGGTTATACCTCAAAACACAGCACATGCGAAATAGAAGATACATGACCCCAAGATGAAGTGGGGCTCACCAAATCAGCAGAAAAGAGTGTACTGCTATCACTGATCAATGCCACCTGTTGTAGAACCATCTGCATCTAATAAAGATGTAGTGCCCCCGGTAAAAGGGACGTTAGTATTGTCGAATAGCACTGGTATGTATATCTAAAAATCCTCTTTCAAAATAAAATGCCCATATGATCTATACGTGGAAAACATAATATAATGTAATTGAAACAACATGTACAAACAAGGACAACGAAAGTGGCACCTATTGTCTGAATTAATAATGTGTCTCATTAGACTGTTCTTAGTGTTCACATATCATATTATACACTTATACGTTTCATAGACCGTCCATAGTGTTTATTTATACCGTACACCTATACTTCTCATAAAAAATGCACCTATGCGTTTCATAGACCGTCCACAAGATTTCATAACACAATATACCTATACATTTCATAGACCGTCCACAAGATTTCATAACACAATATACCTATACATTTCATAGACCGTCCACATGATTTCATATCACAATATACCTATGTGAATCATAGACCATCCACAAGATTTCATATCACAATATACCTATGCATTTCATAGACCGTCCACAGGATTTCAAAACACAGTATACCTATGCGTTTCATAGACCGTCCACAAGATTTCATAATACAATATACCTATGTGTTTCATAGACTGTCCACAGTATTTCATAACACAATACACCTATGTGTTTCATAGACCGTGCACAGGGCATAACACAATATTCCTTTGCGTTTCATAGACCGCCCATAGGGTTTCATAACACAATATTCTTATGCGTTTCATAGATCGTCCGTAGGTTTCCATAACACAATATTCCTATGCGTTTTATAGATCCTCCATAGGGTTTCATAACACAATATTCCTATGTGTTTCATAGACCGTCCATAGGGTTTCATGACGAAAATATTTCCTTGGCTCATTTGGCCATTCACATGATTCCTTATTCCTAGCACATTGGCCGTATTGCATATTCCCCGCTTTCACCTCTTTCAATTTCAAATCATATACTTCATAAACAATCAATACACCATTTACTCTTGCAATACTCTTCCCCAGAAATGACAATGTATAATTTCAACACATAAGTATATAGAACTCGAATCAAACTAGATATATTGATAAAGGAAAGCATCAGTTAAAGCAACCACTAATGGGCATGAATTGAGTACAAAAGCTCTTAGGTAAATTCTATTTTCCAATTCACTTTTAACACAGTTGAGTCGAGGCCCATTTCATATTCTTTATCGCATCCTCTCAAATCCTTTGCACTACTAGTCACAATCATAACATAAATTCTTGGCACGTTGGCCACACTCTATATTCCCAATTCACTTATTTCACTTCCAATCATATTTATAGATCATCAACAATAAGTCATTTCAAATCAAGACTTTACGTACACTAATGAGCAATTATGAGTCTTAAGCATATCGAGTTTTTCTCACCCAATTGGTATACTAGTTCTCATTTAAAACATGACCCAAAGCCACAACATTTTAATACGCAAACCATACTTTGAACATCTATCTTTCGACATAAGGCTCATTCGGAATAAACAAGTTTATAGGGAATAACCCGGAATATAAAAGTTAGGAATCTTGAGCCAACGATACTTGGAACTTACAGGAACATCATGGAATTCAATTCCAAGATAGAAAGTTTAGCCATCATACCTTGTTCTGAGCTTTCCTTAAATTACTACGACGTTTCGAAAATTCTAGCAACTTCAATCTATTTAGAAACATAACAAAAGTAAACCATAATTAGGAAGATGAACATGGTTTTAGCTCATTTGAGCATATTATCAAACACTAGTTGTGCATCAAGGTTTCAAAGTCCTTTTATGAAGGATTCCATCATCCCACAACCCAATCTTTACCATTTTTAGCTCAACAATTTTCCTACACCCTCTGATAACACATGCATGTAAAATAAATAACTTTCATGCCCAATAATTATCTTGCTAATTACGTAATTCTAGACAAAATGCGAAATTGAGGGTTAGGGTATAGAATCTTACCCATTAGGAAGAAGACCTAGGTTCCTCTCTTGATAATCTCCAAGGTTTTAAGTGAGAGTTGAAGAGCAATTTTCATGAATATTCACTTCTCCCTATAGGACTCTCTCTCTCTCTCTCTCTCTCTCTCTCTCTCTCTCTCTCTCTCTCTCTCTCACCCTCAAAATATCGGAAAATATGTTCAAAATGGTCTAAGGTAGGTGTTTTAACAGAATAGGGTCCGGTTTAGAACATATGAAAATGGATACTCCGAAATTCTAGATCTGGCTACAGACTTGGCCTCGCAAGCTCTGTAGCGAGCTATAGACCTGGCCTCGGGAGGGATATAGCCTGGTCTAGCGTGCTACAGACCTGGTCTCACGAGGGATATAGCCTGGTATAGCGTGCTATAGACACTCAGATAAAAAGTGAACTGAGGGCCTTTATCAAAAATGATGGAAATAGGCACACCATGCAGCTGGACAATCTCCTAAATATAAATCTAGGCCAACCTCTCTGAAGAGTACGTAGTCACCACCAGAATAAAGTGTGTAGACTTGGTCAGTCTGTCGACAATGACCCAAATAGAACCGAACTCTTCAATGTCCACGGCAACTGAACTAGGACATACACAGTGATGCCTCCCACTCCTACTCCGGTATAACAATTTTATGAAGTAGGCCATCTGGCCTTTGGTGCTCATACTTAACCTACTGGCAATTCAGACACCTCGCCAAACACTCGACTATGTCCTTCTTCATCCGCCGCCACTAGTAATGTTGCCTCATGTCACGATATATTTTCGTAGAACCTGGATGAATAAAATACCACAAATTGTGTGCCTCTTCTTGAATCGTCTCCCCCAGAACATCTACATTAGGAACAATAAACGACCCTAGAGTCATAGAACACCATCATTACCGATAGTAACCTCTTTGGCATCACCCCATAGCACCGTCTATCTAAGGACCAACAAGTGTGGGTCATCATACTAGCAAGCCTTGATCCGCTTGAATAAAGAAGACTGAGCCACAACACATGTAAGAACTCGACTGGGCTCAGAAATATCCAACCTCACAAGTTGGTTGGCTAAGGACTGGATGTCCAAAACCAATGGCCTCTCCTCTGCTTAAATGAATACCAAACTACCCATACTCTCAGCTTTCCTGCTCAAGGCATCTGCGGCCACATTTGCCTTGCCCGGATGATAGAGGATAGTAATATCATAATCCATCACTAACTCAAGCTCACTACACTGCCTTAGATTAAAATCCCATTACTTAACTGTGATGATCGGTGTAAACCTCGCAAAACACCCCTTAAAGATAATGCCTCCAAATCTTGAGGGCATGAACGATCGTGGACAACTCCAAATCATGCACGGGATAATTCTTCTCATGGGGATTTAGCTGACGTGAAGCATATGCAATAACTTGCCCCTCCTGAATCAATACACAACCCAAGCAAACGGTTGAAGCATCGCAATACACAGTATATATCCCTAATCTAGAGGGCAACACTAACATTGACGTTGTAGTCAATTATAAGACCCCGAAAAATTTTGCTAAGTAATTTAATGTTTCAGGGTGCCGAAGTAGGTTAATGTATTATATTTTGGAGTTTTGGGGTTGAACAGTGTGTTGGGGAGTTGAAATTTTTCACTCTCATGTCGCCCAGCTTGTAGCATGCTAGACCAGGCTATATCCCTCGTGAGGCCAGTTGGGTACCCGAGTAGAGCTCAACACAGCTTTTCATCCGCAGACCGACAGACAGTTCATATTTGGGAGGATATGCTCAGATCATGTGTTATTGACTTCAGAGGGCAGTGGGATCGATTCTTGACTTTGACCGAGTTTTATTATAACAATAGTTATCATTCCAGTAACGAGATGGCTCCATTTCAGGCTTTATATGGTCGGCGATGTCGTTCCCCCTTCGGGTGGTTTGAGCCCGATGAGCCTAGGTTATATGTCACTGATTTATTGAAGGATGCCTTGGAGAAGGTAAAGTTGATTCAAGAGTGGCTTCGCATAGCACACTCCAATACAGAAGAGTTATGCAGATCAGAAAGTACATGATTTATCATTTATGGTGGGCGAGAAAGTTCTCTTGAAGGTCTCGCTGATGAAGGGTATCATGAGGTTTGGAATGATGGGCAAGCTGAGTCCTGGGTTTATTGGCCCATTTGAGGCATTGAGGCAAGTTGGGGAGGTTGCTTATGAGCTTGCTTTGCCTCTCAGTCTATCAAGAGTTTATCTAGTTTTCCATATGTCTATGATCCGGAAGTACCATGCCGATAGGTCGCATGTGTTAGATTACTGCACGGTTCAGCTAGATGAGAGTTTGGGTTATGAGGAAGATCCAATTGCCAGTGTTGACAGGCATGTTTTCCGGTTGAGGTCTACGAAGATTTCTGTGGTAAGGGTCCAATAGAGGGGTCAACTAGTCGAGGAAGCGACTTGGAAGGCCGAGGAGGACATAAAGAGCAGATATCCACACTTATTCAGCACTCCAGGTATGATTCTAGGCCCGCTCGATGACGAACGTTTGTTTAAGTGGTGGAGAATGTAACGACCCGGTCATTTTTCTTTATAGAACCATGTTACCCTATTTAAGACTTCCCATTTGTGCTTTTACTGTTGTATGAGTTGCGGGGATGTTTGGTTTGGTTTTGGAAGGCTCCGGGGTGAATTCGGAACACTTAGTTCCATAATAGTGGTCTTAGGTGACCAAGTTTGACTTGAGTCAACTCTTTGAGTAAACGTCCTCTGAGTCGGTATTTGAAGGTTCCAATAGGTCTTTATGATGATTGTGAACTTGGGTATATGTTCGTATTGAGTTTCGGGTGGGCCGGGAGCATTTCATCGCTTATTGCTGAAAGTTGGCATTTTGAAGGTTTTAGAATTTACTAAGTTTGACTTGAAGTGGATTTTTGTGTTATCGATGTCCGTTTGGGATTACGAGACTTAGAATAGGTTCGTATGGTGATTTATGAGTTGTTCGTAAATTTTGTATCATTCCGAGTTGTCTAAATATTGTTCAACGCGTTCGGAGTTGGTTGAAATGAGTGTGAAGCTTAAAAGTTGATTAATGAGGTTTTGAGGTGCGATTCTCGATTCTGGTGTTTTTTTATGTGTTTTGAGTCTTCGAGTAAGTCCGCAACATGTTTATGGACTTGTAAATTCATTTGGACGGGGTCCTGGGTGGCTCGGGTGTGTTTCGGACCACCTGGAGCATGTTTGAACTTGGGTAAAATTGCTGGTGTGCTGGTGTGTTTCGCAATTGTGAGGGTTGTCCCGCGATCGCAAAGAAGGCTGATGAAGGGCCCTGACTTTTGCTCTTCGCAAACGAAAAAAGGCTAACACGAATGAGGAGAAGGACCTCATCCTCCTTGGCGAACGCGAACGCGAACGCGAAGAAGGTTGAGAGTGGAATGGGCTGAGAGGCATAAGTTTTCGTGTACGCTATTGTTTGAATGCGAACGCGAAGGGCAGGGTGAGTTGGGCAATGTGACCATAAGTCGCGAATGCGAAGGGTACCTGGGTAGCATAAGTTGGCCTTCACGATCGTGAGGCATTTTCCGCGATCGTGAAGAAGAGCAGGCCTGGGCAGATTTAATTTTATTATAGGATTTGGCTCATTTTCTTTCATTTTAACTTGGGTTGGCCGGTTTTGTGAGCCCTTTTAAGAGGATATTCATCAAGCACCACAACATAAGTGAATTCTAACCATTTTTGAGTTAAATACATGGATTATGGGTAGTGTTTAGCATGGAAATTAGTGAAAATTATGGGATTTAGTTGGAAACCTAGGGCTTGGTAAAAATGGGATCTTACCATGAAATTTATTATGGAATTGGAAATAAATTATATATTTGAGTTTGTGAGGTCATGGGTAACATTTATCTTTGAAGATTATCGGAATTTGGGTACGTGGGCCTAGGGGTGACTTTTGTTGACTTTCCGAATTTGGCTGGCAAATTAGTTTAATAGTTAAATTATGAACATTTGAGCATATATTGATTAGTTCATATGAATTTTGATTAGTTTTGGATTGCTCGGTGTCATGTTAGGAGTTCTAGTGATGTTAAAGAGTCGGATAGTGAACTTGGAAGCGAGGTAAGTTTCTTGATTAACCTTGTAAGAGGGAATGTATCCCCTTAGGTGTATTAATTGTTGTGTGCTACTTGTTGTGGGGAGATACGTACGCACGAGGTGATGAGAGTCCGTACGTAGCTATATTTATTTTATGTCGGGTAGACTTAGATTCACATCATACTGTATTTACCCTGCGTACTTGAATTCCTTAATTTAAGACCGATATTGAGGTTAGAATAAAAAATATTGATTGAACCTATTACTTTGGAAAATTGTGAAATACTTGTTGAGCTATAGATTCGTGTCTTCTCGACTCACAAGTAGTTCTGCGAGCGAGGTAGTTTCTCTACTCGTATGGGATTGGGCCGTTCGCCTCGGCACTGTTGTAAATTACTTTTACGAGATCGGTTCACCACGGTAGTATGGTAACATTATTCTTATAGGACCAGATCGTTCACCTCGACAGTATTGAGTATCACATTTCCTATAGGATCAGACCATTTTGTTACATCCCGTACTTTAATATTAGGATGAGTCGTAGTAATCCATATGAGCTTGAAGGGATTAAGACCATTCATGAGGCTATAAAGGATTTGTGACTATGTTATTGTAAGACCCCGTAAGTTTAACTACATTGATACCGTACTTTAAAAAGTTTGAAAAATATGATTTTATATAGTTATTAATATTACTACTTCCGAATATGATTTAAATTATACACAAAATAGGAGAAAGTTTATGAGATTTTCTTTATTGTAAAGATAGAAATTATTTTCTCACAAGAAACGAATATTATCGTTTTACCATTTTAAGAATTAAGCGTATGAAAATTTGTACTCTTTATATGAGATTAGGAAAATTAGAAGTTGAGAAAATCTATGTATTTTTACATGGATATTTTAATGAAATAATAGTGTATGTATTGATTTTATATGGTACCATGATTTATTAATATTTTAATATTTTAATAGTAGTACTTTAGGATGAGGACAAGACTATTTTGAGGTTATAAGTATTTATGATATGTCAAACAAGTGATAAGTAAGTGTTATAAAGGACATAGGGTAAACGAATCGAAGAAATTGAGTATCGCAGAAATTTGATATTTTGGGATAAAATATGATCCAAGCTATAATAGCCCGTATTTATGGACTAGTACTACACCACATGACCATGATTAGTATTCTAGGTAATTTGAGATAATTCTTAATTATATGAGAAATTGGTTAATTATTGGATAATTGGAGATTCTACAACAAAGGGAGATGTGGGGTTCATGCATGGAAAAGTATCCACTTTTGAACACCTGTCAAATAGTTGGCTCCTAATTCCTAGTTCCTAGTTCCTAGAAAGAATAGCAAAAGCAGAATTTTAATCTTCTCCAGAAAAATATCCACATAAACACTACCATCACAACACTCCACACAATATTCCTTCACTCACAATATGTTTTAGCACACTAAATATATTACTGATCTGATTCCTTCAATATTTAATGAGTCACCCAATTAGTACCAACTAGCAACGAAATAATATAGGAGCCTATGTTTCGATTTAGGTCTGTATCTATTGTTCTGAAGGGGAGGAACTACTATACATATTATAGAGAAAGTTGTAATATTATTATAATAAGTGTATATAAAAGAACGTAGTGGTACATTGTGGCGAAGGATCCTATGTTGTCAAGAATTTGAAAGATAATTACCTGCTGATGTTAGGTAAACAACAAAGGTATGTTAAGGCTACCTTTGTTTCAGATTGAAGTACTAACGGGCTGAACCGTCGTCATATGGTTAGGTAAACAACAAAGGTATGTTAAGGCTAATCCTTCTTTCTTTTGGAATGATCCAAGTAACGACACATAAATGTAATGTCATTCCATAAATGGTTCTACTCTTAGCGGTTAAGGATGTCTATGTTATTCATTCTTGTAAAGTGATATTCAAGCATGTCTAAGTATGTTCCTAATTCTCTATTGAGGTATTTGATAAAGATGTTAATATTCATAATGGTATTACATGCATCATCATTTACCACCGGGCTATAGCCGGTCGGGCAGTCATGTATTTACCACTGAGCTACGGCCGGTTGGGCAGTTACACATTTACCACCGAGCTATGACCGGTCAGGAAGTCATGCATTTACCACCTCGCTACGGTCGGTCGGGTAGTTACCACTGATCAGTTGGGAAGTCATGCATCATGCGATATGGATAATAGTCTCAAAGAGAAGAATTATATATATAAGTATAATAAGTATGCATATACAGAGACTCGGGTTAATTCTTATATCTCTTCAATTAATGTTGACTTATTGTTATGTTTCAGTTCTGCCTTACATACTCGGTACATTATTCGTACTGACGTCCTTTTGTTGTAGACACTGTATTCATGCCTGCAGGTATAGGTAATCAGTTTGACGAGCCCTCATAGTAGACGAGGTTAGTATTCAGCGAAGGATCGGTAAGACTCCACTTCATTCGGAGTGCAGTTGAGTCTATAAGTCATCGCGTCAGAGTTTTGCTATAGACTTATTGTCAGGCAGGGGTGTTGTCCCATTTGATATCAAAGCATCTTAGAGGCTTTGTAGACAGAGGTCCATTTTGTACAGTATGTCAGAAGCCTTGACGGCACATATGAATTCATGTTTTAAGAACGATGGTTCATTGATACAACGTTTTCCCACTTATAGTTATACATGACGAGTTGTGGCCAGTTGGCCCATGATAATTACAAAAGAAAAAGTTACAGAGTGGTTTGCTCGGGCCGGTACGGCACCGGGTGCCAGCCACGCCTCTCCCCGGTTTGGGGCGCGACACGTTTTCCTCGCTAGACTCGTGCTTAATACATGAGATTAGATTTGGTTTTTGGTGATAACTGAGTTCGTGCCTTCAAGGCCAGTTATGAAATTATAATGATTTGTTTTAGATTCACGTTGGATATTTACTATTAATGTTTTCTCTGTTTCGTTGCTACTTGTTGTACCTCCTCCATGTCTACTGTATGTAATTTATTATTGTTTGACCACTAGAAAGTGTCAAGTGGACCCCTCGTCACTACTTCTTTGAGGCTAGACTAGATACATACTAGGTACGCATTGTTTTACATACTCACGCTACACTTCTGCACTGAATGTGCAGGTACTGATATAGGTACTTCCTGTGGTCACACGGGCACGTAGACGCACTTCCACGGAGACTTAGTGGTGAGCTGCTTTCCTTACTTCGATCTGCAGCACCGGAGTTTCCTTCTACCTTGTTTACTGTTCCTGTCTATTTTACTTCTAACAGTTGTTGTAGTAGTATGTATATTCTCTAGATTGCTCATGCATTTGTGACACCGGGTTTTGGGGGCTTCTAGCCTTTATGCACTGTTGTACTTATAATTACTGTCACCGTGGTTTATGTATTATTCATACTTGGTATTTTTGATAAACAAGTAGGTACAGTTGTATGAGATTTTACTTTTATTTGGTGTATTTAAGGAAACTTCTATTTTTAAAATTAAAAAGGAATAATTAAAGTGGAGGATGACGTGTGGGCTTGCCTAACGGCGGCGTTAGGCTCCATCATGACTTATTATAGTTCTAGGCTGTGACAATGATAGAGCCAATATGAGGCCCGATAAGACTGTAACAAATATTGTAATTAAGGATGTAGTAAAGACAATGTAAGGCCCAATACAGTAAACAGAATAATGATCACAGTGAAGCATTTTTTCATTTAGTATTAAACCTAAAGGGATTAATAAGAGTCAATTTAAGAGCTTATGGAAAAATGTCATTTGACAAGATACCCTTTGGATCTTTGGAACTTTAGAGTTCACAAATATCTCAGGGACCCCGAGCAGTGCTTGTGTCAGGGAAGGCATCTCAACCACAAACTAGATCCCACTCTCAAATACCCTTACCCATTCACACCCACTCTTACCTACAAGTTTAGTTGCAAATGAAGCATTCACTGTGGAAAACAATATAGTAGCACACAGGTTCAGTATTTCTACTACCTACAGAAGCCATACAGAATACCATTACTAAAGTATAACAGTCAAAAATTACATTATTGACTTTAAAATCACAATCCAAATAGGAGAGTGTAGGCTGCTGTCAACACTTCCAATACACATGGATATCCATCATGTGTAGAATACTTTGAGAGGAATAATCACAAATGTGAATTAAAGAGAGGCAAACACCAACAAACTGATTCAGGTTTAAGTTCTAAGTCTAATGATCCAAGGGGCAGAGAGGATATGTATGTTAATTCCATTAACCTTACTAGCTGATTCAAATTAGCAAGAGTTCCTAATTGCATTTAAAGTACTTCAACAGCTATCAGACTATGTTTAGAACAATCAAAGATTCACGTACTGGTTAAATCCTCAATAGATGTATAAATTAACAATATTGTCTAGAATTTCTAAGAACATCAACAAAAATACTTATGTAGGCAATCATATCAATTTTTGATCCTGATCCAGACTAGTAACATGATCACTCACTCTTTCAAGTTCACCATCTTAAATTCACACTAAGCTTATTAAGAGTATACACATTCATATAAGCACAATTTAGTATTCAAAAAGGGCAGGAAAACATCAGTGGGTTTCCCTCAAGTTCATAGGTGAATCACAATCAACTTATACAAACTTAGCAGGGTTCAATTTCTTTTTATGTGATAATACAGCTCTAAGAAAGAAGTTGTAACGACCCGGCCGGTCGTTTTCAGTAGTTTAGCCTTGTTCCCGTAATGAATGCCTCTTATATGTTATATTGTGTTTATGTGACTTGCCGGGGTGTTCGTTTTAGGTTCAGGTGAGTTTCAGAGTGAAATGGGACACATAGTCTCTAAGTTGGAGGCTTAAGTTGAAAGCGTTGACTGTAGTTTGAATTTTATGCGGACGAAACCAGAATGGAGTTTTGATGATTCTAATAGGTCGGTATGGTGATTTTGGACTTAGGACCGTATCCGGATGTTGATTTGGAGGTCCGTAGGTCGTTTCAGCTTGAATTGGCAAAAGTTAGGAAGTTAAAGGTTTAAACGGTTGAGAAGTTTAACCGGGAGTTGACAGTATAGATATCGGGGTTGAATTCTAATTTTTGAAGTTGGTATAGATTTGTCATGTCATTTATGACTTTTGTGCAAAATTTGAAGTCAATCGGAGTTATTTTGGTATGAATCAGCATTAGTTTTGGAAGTCGGATGCTCGTAGTTACAATAGGCTTGAATTGGGTAGAGATCCATTGAATCGATGTTATTTGATCTGATTTTTGGCCTTGAGTAGGTACGTCATGTCTTTTGGAACTTGTTGGTATATTCGTACGGGGTACCGGGTGCCCCGGGTGTGATTCGGATTGAATCCAAAACAAATTTAGACTTAGGTGATTGCTGAACCTTTGTTGTGTCTGGGGAAATCGCACCTGCGCACTTTGGGTCACAAGTGAGGCACCGCAGAAGTGGCCCTCGCACCAGAGAAGAGAAATTGGGCTTATTCAGCTGTGACCGCAGGTGTGGTCATTTATCCGCAGAAACGGACTCGCTTGTGAGAGAAGAGCATCACAGAAGCGGAAAGGGGTAACCTGCCATGGGGTTGTAGAAACGGAGACTCACCGCATGCGCAGGTGCATGATTTGGTGTTCATAATTCTCTCATCTTAGTGGGAACCACACCTGCGATTTATTTTCTGCAGGTGCGACAGTAGGCCCGTAGATGCGAAATCGCTGGGGAGAAAAGGGCTTAGGTTGAGGGTTTCATCTCATTTTCATTTTGGACCTCGAGAGCTCGGTTTGTTGCAATATTTCAAGGGAGTTTCAAAGAAGTCATTGGGGTAAGTGATTCTAACTCGATTTTGGCTATATTACATGAATCCATTGTTATTTTGTCATCAAATTAGTGATTTGAACTGAAAATTTGGGGGGAAATTGTGAAAGCTTCTTAGACTAAATTTTGGGGATTTGGAAGGCAATTTGAAGTCCGATTTGATTATATGGTTGGACTCGTTATCAAATGGGTGTTTGGATTTTGTTATTTTGGTCGGGTTTCGAGATGCGAGCCCGATGTTGACTTTTTGAGTTTCTTTAAAGATCGTAACTTTATTGTTCGGAATAGCTTCCTATAGCTTATATTTATTGTATGAAGTGGTTTTGGCTAGATTCAAGTTGTTTGGAGTTGGATTATCGAGGGAAAGGCTTACTAGTGGATTGAGTTAGCGTGGTTTGAGGTAAGTGTCTTGCCTAGCTTTGTGTGGGGGCATAGCCCCTTAGGAAGCTGTGTACGCAACTTGACAAGTGTGTACTCGGGCTAAATGTGGTAATTAACCGGCTCTAGCTATGTAGATTCCTTTCATGCCTTTAATTGACTTACCATAATATGTTATATTCATCATCATTAGTCTACCTTCACATGATTTACTTGTCTTATCTCTTATTTGTTAATTACCTTTACAAGTTTAGTTGAGATATTTCTTGCTCTATTCCTTATTCATCATTTATCCCTTGATTTCCTTATTGTTGAAATTGTTATTGAGTTATATCTTATTGTTGAAATTGTTATTGAGTTATATCTTATTGTTGAAATTGTTATTGAGTTATAAAGGTCGTGATTCAGATTGAACCAAAGTTGTGAAGTTTTGAAATACCATTCTTGTTGAGTTATTCACTTTCGGTTTCTATTTTGAGACTATTGTGCATATTGTGGTTGAGCCATTGTCTATTTATTGTGGAAACACTATTATTGTTCACTTCTTTGGCAAGTTGTGATATAGAGCACTTGAGGTGCGATTTGTGATATGTTGTGATATTGATATGCATGCGGTGGTATAAGGATTGGGGTTGAAATGCATGCGGTGAGATAAGGTGGGCTTGATACGCGTGTTGCTAGTAGGGGAACTACTTGAAGTCACACGATGTAATAAGGTGGGATACAATATGGGAAGTTATTTCAGGAAAATGATTTACCAAAGTAAATGCAAGGCCCCCGCGATGACATAAGGAAAGATTGTGAATTGTTTTGTGAAATGAGACTACGAGGCGGTACCTTGGTAGTGATTCTTGTTGATACTTTTCTATTACATCACTTGTTGTTATGGTTGCTTTGTTTCCTTGCCATATTATTTCTTGTTTTTTTCCACGATGCCTTATTCGCCTTAGTTCAATGCAGCTATTCTTGGTATATATTGTCACTTTCTCATTTCCATTGTTTATTATTATTACACTATCATATACACTTGTTCAGTTTTTTATTTATTCCAGTAGGGCCTTGACCTAACCTCATCACTACTCTACCAAGGTTAGGTTTGGCACTTGCTAGGTACCGTTGTGGTGTACTCATGCTACGTTTCTGCACATCTTTTTTGGAAATCCAGGTACCTCTTACCAGCCCAGGCACCAGTGAGTTGAGTTCGGATTCAGAGACTTCAAGGTATACTTGCCAGTTTCTGCGGACCTCGGAGTCACCCTCTATCTAGTTCTATTTCATTTTTCTTTTTTATAGATACTTGTATAGGGATGTTCAGTATACTCTTGTAGATCTTGCGACTTGATATCACCAGATTATGGGGAGTTTGTTTCTTTTGAGTTGAGGAGTTCTTTTATAATAGTTTCTGAGTTATTTAATAGTTTTATCATTATCTCAGCTATATTCTGCATGTATATTGGGCTTACTTAGTCTTAGAGACTAGATTCCATCACGACATCCTATGGAGGGAAATTGGGGTCGTGACAAGTTGGTATTAGAGCTATAGGTTTATAGGTGTTACTAGTCACAAGCAGGTTTAGTAGAGTCTCACGGATCGGTACGGAGACGTCTCTACTTATCTTCGAGAAGCTATGGAACTGTTAGGAAAAACTTCACTTCTTTGATTTCTTATCGTGCGAATTTGTTGACTTCAAAATTCTAAAACTTTTTTTATATTCTCTCACAGGTGGTGAGGACACACACTGCTGGATCCGACGATCAGACACCCGCATCCCCTGCTAGAACCACGAGAGGATGGGGTTTGGGGCAGAGGCCGAGGAAGGGCACGTGGTGCAGTTAGAGCACCTGCCCGAGCTACGACATAGGAGACATGGGAGCAATAAGGGATTATATGAGCATTTGCCAATTCCTACAACACCGTGGGAACATATTAGCATGGACTTTGTGCTTGGATGGCCAAGGACTCAAGGAGGGAAGGATTCTATCTCCGTTGTTGTTGATAGATTCTCTAAGATGGCACACATTATCTCACGTAACAATACAAGTGATGCAACTTATGTGGTTGTTTAGTTCTTTAACAGTATTGTCAAATTACACGACATTATAAGAAGCATTGTTTCTGATCGCAACACTAAGTTTCTTAGTCATTTTTAGAAGAATAGCTCATATTATCACCCCCAAATAGATGGACAAACAAAGGTAGTCAATTTAACATTAGGAGCATTGCTAAGAAGTTTGATCAAGAAGAACATATGAGAATGGGAATCCTTTCTACCATATGCTGAATGTTTGTTTCAACAAGTATGTGAATCGAAAAACTTGAAAAAGTCCTTTTGAGGTAGTTTATGGTAAGAATCTTCTAGGTCCATTACACTTGTCTCCTCTTCTTAAAACCCATTCTTTTAGTGGAGATGCTGATGAGAGGGTTTAGCAATTGAAGAAGTTGCATGAGAAAGTAATACAAGAAATTGAGAGACAATCAAAGGCATATGGGAAACAAGTTGATACGAAGAGAAAACAACAATTATTTAATGTGGGAGAATTAGTCTGGGTATACTCGAGGAAAGAAATATTTCCTAATCAAAAGTATCCAAATTGCAACAAGATCTAATAGTTCATTTCGAGTTGTTCAAACATTAGGTGACAATGCTTACAGATTGGATCTACTGGACAATTATGGGGTGTCACCAATATTTAGTGTTGCTGACCTTGCGACATTTATAGAGACTTTAGACTCGAGGATGAGTCTTTTTCAACTAGGGGAGAATGATGCAAATCAAGAAGCTATTTTAGCCTTTTGTTATTTAGCTCACCAAAAACAAGTTCTTATATGCCCAAGAATAGGTGTGTGGATGTGTCTTCAAGCTCAAAAATCCCAAAATTTATTTCAAGAAGCCAAGACCCTTTCCTTCTTAAAATAGGATTTATTTTATTCCTTTGACAATAAGGATTTTCATTTTAGTAGGATTATAGTTTCTTTTCATTATAGAATAGGGATTTAACTTTCCTTGTCTTTAGTTATTTTATTTCCTCATTAGAATAGGAATTGTAATCTACAAAGAAGAGACTTTAGGCCTATATAAAGGGTTCTCTTACCTTGTAGAATGCAATTCATGTTTTTGACCTTTGCCCTGATTTGAAATAGAGTGTTTTTCTCTATTGTGTCTTCTTTATCCTTGTTTTTGGTTCCAACCAAGGTGGTCATACTCTTTGCGTTGTTTTCAGTTGCGCGTGGTGTTTCTTTATCACGTTATTTGATTCCATGTGCTGCCTTTAGGAGCTTTTTAGTTCTTGATCATTCAAGAACACGTTTCTTGATCTAAATTCGTTCTTTTAATATCATAGAATCATAACTTTCATTGAACAGGTGCAACATCAATACTTACTTGTTTTGAATGAGTAAATATTCTTTCTTATAGTTGAAATCGTCATCTATTCACTCGTTTTTGAACCATGATATTCCGAATTCTAAAACATGAGATACACTATTTCTTGAAATTGCTTACAAACCATGTTTTTATTTCAAGATCTTGATTCTAGTTGGTTGGTTCTTTGTTAACTCGAAAAATCACAGGACTGCTCCAAGCGTGTAACACCCCATAAATCCAGATTAGTTGTGGATGTGTTAAATAAGTATTAATGTGAACTTCTAGACATGTGAAGTCCTATCGGGTTGAGTATGGGTGGAAATAATTGTTTTAAGATCAAGACCGAGAGTGAGGTGTATAAAATTAAATAGAATCGACTAAGTTTATAGGAGATACATCATATAGCCTTAGTCAGTGCAAGGCCATGAAAACTCACAGCCATAGATAGTGCAAGGCCATAAAAACTCAATGCCACAGACAGTGCAAGGCACTGTCCAGGGCATCATCCTCAGTGCCCCAGACAGTTCAAGGCACAGTAATTTTGGCACCTCTGATGGCGACCTGCACAATTATTTCGGTGGCCCTGACAATGCCTCGCACAGACGAGGTTTACCCGAGCTATATTTATTTTCCTCCTCAATTTTGGGACATGTTCACTTATTTAAAAGCCCTACCTCGTTCCCCCACACCCCAAACATGAAAACCTACTCTAGAAAGGGAAGATCTCAAGAACCAAACTTCCCCAAGGTCCCTCCATCATCCAAGGTATTCGATCAAAACACCATTGTTGAGAAAGGAAACCCTAGAACTCGAATTCAAGAGGATTGAACATCAAAAGGGTAATGCGTCTACTCCCAAAGAATTTATAGCTATGAATTGATGAGTTTTGAGAGAATAGTAAATGGGTTTGATAAAGAGATCCATATGAACTATAGAAGTGTAAGGCCCCGTAAAATTTCACAAAGGAAAAATAATGTTTAGTTGTGCCGAATAGGTTCTTACATGTTTCACCCGCAGACTGACGGGCAGGCAGAGCGGACTATTCAGACACTTGAG
>AWOL01S0001973.1:93200-160688 GCA_000715115.1 Nicotiana otophora | reverse complement strand
GGGGGGGGGGGGGGGTCCGCAGAAACGAAGTAGCATCCAACAGATGCACCTGATCATCTACCTAAAGCTACATCCTAGGTACAAGATGGTCTGCACATGTCATTTAGGAACAGAAGATTATTTGCACAATAATCTTTTCATCCAATCAAATTGCAAAACAGAATTCCAGTGAATAATTATAAAAAATAGATGATTTTGAGAATGAAATACTACAGGCATCACGAACAATCTTTTTTTCCCTAGAAGGTAAGGTGACTATTGATGTATGTAGCACCCAGGGACTGCTAGATCACAAAATCCATTTACAGATGATGCCCGGAAAAAACAAATTACAGATGATGCAGTTTCCATCATTAGCTATGGAGGGAGCTGATAAATTCAATATGATCCGAGTATCATTTACTAGCTCGAGTATTAACATAGACAGAAGTGCTTTAGTTGATACACTACAGTCCTCTTTCTTTCAAACCATATCCTCCTCTCCTATAGCACCCAGATTATGGAAAGAGGGATTAAATTCCACAATTTTCTGATTCTCTAAGACTCATATGGGTTCTCTTCCCTTTCAAACGGCTGAAAATGTTCCTGGGAATGCCAATTTACTGTGGAATAGATTCAAGAAAAGGTTCCAAAGGTCCCAAGGAACTGGATAATCAAGGGCTAACTGATTCTGCCACATTTTAACATACTTGCATGTGGCAACATCTCTTTTAGCTAGGGTGTCTTGCATGAGACATGCTTCATTTAAGGCTAGCTATCCAGCCCAAACAAGCCAGTGCATGCCTTTCACCTTGCCTCCCTCCACAGTCCACACGAGGAGGAATTTTGTTTTCCATAGTCCCCCCCCATAGCCAGTTATCACTGCACTCCCAGCACCTAGGAATTAGATTTGGGTATAATTGGGGTAATTACACAGTTTGACATGTTTGTTTGGCCAAGTAATTACCTGATCAGCTGTCAGCATGGATTTTGGTGTAATTGGAGACTCTCCAATTCTTAGGGGGGTAAGAATTGGCGGTAATTACACTGTGTAATTACAAGGCTACTTTTTAAGTCCTTTATAACATTTTGTTTCCATTATTTTAATTTTATTTTTTATTTTATTTTTACTTTTTAATTTTAAAATATATTTTCTTTGTATATTATTTATCTTTTATTTCTCTACGTTTACTTCTTGTGATTCCATCTAATTGCTCGTATATTTTATTTCTTTTTTTTTTATGACCGAGAAATCCGTCTGGGGCCGATCCTTTGGACCAACCGCAGCCTTCGAAACTCGGTGGATAATGGGCCTGCCCCTCTACCCTTCTCCACTTAAATATCAGGCTTTGCTTTGCATGGTGTGGGGGCTTGAACCTGTGACCTAAGACACAAATCCACCACCCTTTGCCACTTGAGCTAGGCCCTTGGGGCATATTTTATTTCTTATTTGTTTTATTTTCTTCATTTTGCGTAACTGCGTTATTATTCTAGTTTTTGAAACTACATCTCCTAATATTAGAAATAATAAATCATTAACAAACATGGCATATAATGAGTGATGTCATTAAAGTAGAATTTCGTTGTTGAATGAGGTTATAAACTTATTAAGTTTCTTATTCTTAAGTTGTCTTGGACCCTATTTTTATTATGTTGGAATTTGACATATGTTAAAGTGTTTTTTTGTGGGATTTTGAAATTGTGTTATATTTATGGTTCCAATTTACTTGTTTTAGTAGTATTGTGTCATGATCCGTCACATCATCATGCCACGTAGGTGCCATTTGGCACATATCAATGCCATGTGGAAGCTTGCATATGAAATAGACTAGCACGTGGGAAGGTTCTAGAGAAATATGGAGATTCTCATGGAAAACCTTAGAACCCTATAGAATTGCTAAGAAAGTCCTTAGAAGATTCTAGCTATGTAGAATATTCTAGAGAAAGGACTTACTTGTAAATAATAAGGGCCTTGTGTAATAATTATTATTTACTCACTAGCCCCTATGAAACTAGTATATAAAGAGGGTTATTCATTTGTAACTAACCAAGCAAAATAATCAAGTTCTCTTCAATAAAAAGCTTCCTTTGGCAAATTTCTCGTCTTTCTTATCTAACATTCCCTCAGCGATCTTGAGTGTAGTATTTTAGGCTGACTTGGCACAGCAAGATCGTGACCGAGTTGTGTAAGATCGTAAGCAAGTTCTGAAGTGCCGCATGTGCGCTTAGTTCAAGACCAAGGACGTGACAACGTGGTATCAGAGCAAAGGTTATGACTAAAGGAATGTTAGAAAGAATACAAGAAATTGCTAGAAGGAAACTTTGTAGGGAAACTTTGTAGGGAACCATGGTCGGAATTACCAAGGGCGTGGTACTTGCAAAAGGGACCAATGTGAAGGTCCTAAGAGAAAGCAGTATGGCGGTGCACGGGACGCACGCAAACTTACTTTGGAGGATGGACAAGTACTTTGAGGTAGTCAAGGAGGATGACGAAGTTGTTAAGGTACGCAATGCCTCAATGTACTTGACCGAGGTTGCCGTGTTATGGTGGCGTCGAAAGTGTACTGACATGGAGAAGGGGCTATGCAAGATTGAGACGTGGGAGCAATTCAAGAAGGAGTTGAAGAAGCAATTCTACCCGATGAATGTGGTGTACGAGGCTAGGCGGAAGCTAAGAGAGCTCCGACAGACGGCCACAATTCGGGAGTATGTGCGCTAGTTCACTACCGTAATGCTGCAAATCATGTCATTGTCCGAGGAAGATTCCCTCTTCTACTTCATGGATGGGTTGCAAAATTGGGTAAAGCAGGAGTTAAGAAGACATCAAATAGCCAAACATGGACGAGGCCATAGGGGTAGCCGAGTTGCTCGTTGACTTCAAGATGGAGCCTGCCAAGAAGGCAATGCCGAGAGAGGTAGGGGAGATCATGACAAGGACAACGGGAAAGGCATAGCCGAGGTATACAAGGGCAATGGCAAGGGGCCATCCCATAATGGACTGGGGTCCAAGCGAAACGGCAAGGGGCCGGAAAATGGTAGCGAGTACGTGCCTAAGGGAGGGTGCTACTTCTGCAAAGGATCACATCGGGCAAGTGAATGCCCGGATTTGGGGAGGCTTGCAGCAATGATCGGGAACTTTGCTCAAGCACACCAGGGTGACACAGGAGGGACCGCCTGTATTGGGGGGATGCGCTTGGAATCTAAGCCGAAAGCAGGGGATTCCAAAGCCTATCTTGGCGCCAAGCAAATGAAGCATGGTGGTATCAAGAAACGTTGGGCGGACATAGTTGAAGAGGATGGCGAGTTACAAAGTGATGGCACACTATCGGACTTAGACGAAGCACCAAGCAGAGGGGTCAAGTTTGCCAGTAAAATTGTGACCACGGAGGGCAGCCAAATAGGGAGTGGAAGCATGTACCCGATGCTTGAGAAGATGCTAGATTTGGTCGGGTCATGGGGAGATTCAGGCCAAGAGCAAGGAGAGGCATCCGATGGGTGGAGGATCGAGGCTATCATTGCTAGCCTTCCAAAGTACAAACAGGGCAAGAAGAAAGGTGACCAGTACCTTGTGACATGAGAAGGCGAACCGCTCCATAGAGCATCATGGCTAATGGACAAAGATCTCCGGCGACACCAAGGCGAGGTGCGTGCGTACGTGTCGATGCTTTGTGCCGAGGGCAGCACAAAATTGGATGGGGGAAAGTGTCATGACCCGCCACATCATCATGCCACGTAGGTGCCATTTGGCACATATCAATGCCATGTGGAAGCTTACATATGAAATAGACTAGCACACGTGGGAAGGTTCTAGAGAAATATGGAGATTTCTCATGGAAGACCTTAGAACCCTATGGAATTGCTAGGAAAGTCCTTAGAAGATTCTAGCTATGTAGAATATTCTAGATAAGGGGCTTACTTGTAACGAATAAGGGCCTTGTGTAATAATTATTATTTACTCACTAGCCCCTATGAAACTAGTATATAAAGGGGGTTATTCATTTGTAACTCACCAAGCAAAATAATCAAGTTCTCTTCAATAAAAAGCTTCCTTTGGCAAATTTCTCGTCTTTCTTATCTAACATTCCCTTAGCGATCTTGAGTGTAGTATTTTAGGCTGACTTGGCACAGCAAGATCGTGACCGAGTTGTGCAAGATCGTAAGCAAGTTGTCAAGTGCTGTTGTGCAAGATCGTAAGCAAGTTGTCAAGTGCCGCACGTGCGCTTAGTTCAAGACTAAGGACGTGACAATTGGCTTGTTATTTCACATGTTCATTTTTTAGTTAGAATTGATAGATATTGTCAAACATTTGCAAATGTTATGATATTATATTTATAAATATTAATTTATTTTATCAAACATGCATTCCATGATGTTCTTACAAAACGTATGTTTTTAGTTTTTATAATTAATTAAACTAAATATTATTAATTTGCAAAATATATATCAATTATTTTTACGATATTAGTTATAAATATATGATTACTAATTAGTGTATATTCAAGAAAAAATATGCATCGTAAATACCAAATCTAATATCATTTATACTTATAAAAAATTATTTATAGGCATATATTTATTATATTAACTTTTAAGTTTTGATAATTATTTCATTTAAAATTTAATCTAACTGTGTAATTATACTTGTGCAACCAAACAACACGCTTGTAATTACACTGTAATTAAGTTATGACAAACAAACAGGTCGTCATAATTACTAGGTTGTGTAATTACTAGACTGTGTAATTACTACCTAGTAATTACACCAATTCCAATTATCGGGTGGCTTTCCAAACAGACCCCAAGAGTTTTATTCCCTAATTTTACAGTGTACTAGCCACTGTTCTCTTTTAGCAAATACAGAGTGTCCTTGCCTCCATTCATCCAGTCCTTGTCTTCTAATCTATCAAGTAGATGCCGTAACCTCTCAATCTGAGTCCTTGCAGTTTCTCCTGAGCACCAGCTATTTTTTTCTCCGCGTCGTACTATAAAATGCCTCTGGGTACACAGTCAAGATGTATAAATCTAGATATACATCTTTTAAGGTAGTGCCCAGTCCATGGGCCCATCCAAATATTTTCCTGTTCATCACCCACTTTGAAGTGATGTTCATGAATTCTGGCCACAGGTTTCCAATGTGTTTCCATAAATCGCATACGATGGAATTTGGACCAACCTTTTGTGCAGCAGCTGTCCATCACTCCATATTTGGTATTGATGATGTTCTCCCACGAGCATTATCTTTCTTAATAAATCTCTACAACCACTTAAATAATAGGCTTGTATTGTTAATGCCCAGATTTCTCACCTATAGATATCTTTGGCAGGATAACTTTTTCCCACCTAATCAAGTAGAAATTTTTCTGATGCCCGTCACCTTCCCCTGAAAGTTCCTCTTTAGTCAATCTAGTTTCTCTAGAAGTTTTGGGGTAAGAAACAGTAACATCGTGTAGGTTGGCAGTCTATCCAACACATTACTGATCAGGGTCACTCTACCTCATAAGGGTAAATACTGCTTATTCTCTGCAGATAGTCTCTTCTCAAACTTGTCAATGACTCCTTGCCATACAGCTGAAGTTTTACGGCTCACCCAAAACGCAATCCAAGTACGTTGAAGAGGATATGGTTATTTGTCACCTCATTCACTGAATATATGTAGCAACTGATCCAATTTATCTGATCCAGTACTTCAAAAGCTATTAGGACCACCTTCAAAATGCATCACTGGAGATTCACCCCACATAAATGCAGATTCCAGCATCCAATGAAAGTCTTCAATCACCAGAATTAAAAAGGAAATGATTGAGAAGATCTCAGTGTCCAAGGCGCTTTGTGATTCAAACAGTTCTTCAGATTCTCCATTTAGGATTGGTTATATATGCAGTAAGAGGTCCAACTTCCCATTTCTCATCATAGATATCAAAAAAGACCAATTTACATAATCATAATCCTTCTCCACATCCAATTTACAGACTATGCCTAGCAAAGTTTACTTAATTCTCGCATCAAAGCATTCATCCGCCACCGAAGCAGCAACAGTTATTCGTGTATCCCTTTAACAAACTCCATCTGTGAGTTAGTAATCAGTTTCCCCATAGATACTTTCATTTTTTTAGACTGCAGCTTAGCAATAATTTTGAGTCAACTCTATGAAAGAAGCATTTATTTTCTTTTCAAATATATACCCCTGAGAAAGAACTTAGTTACTTCCATCATCTCAGCTTTTCCCCAGACCAGCACTTCAGAGAAGATGCCACGGAAAATTCATCAGGTCCAGGGACTTTCCCTCGCCCCCTTCACAACTACTGATTATTTGTTCTACCTCTTTTTCTACAAAGGCCTCTGTGACCAGTTGTTCTCCTCCTTGGAGGAAGGACGTAGTAATCGACAAAATGCTTCGAGGAGTTGAAAATCAGCATAAATCCGGAGATTCCCGAATAGGGCAACCTTTCGAACTGTTGCTGAACCCATGGGCAAGCAAGAGAGAACCAGGCGAACTGCAAGATCTTAATAGGCTCCACTTTCAGATCTTCTTTAAGAAGTTTCAACTTTCTTGCCAGTATGAAGTCAGCTCAGCCTTTAAACGTTGTACGAGTTGCACCAATTGCTTACAAGCAATCATCCTTGTCCAACCAGCTGTTTTATTTTAAAATATGACCCATTCCTTTCCCAGTTACCACACGCCAACATAATGGATCTAGTCATTTCCCACATGCCTGTTGAGTAAAATCTCATGTTCATTGACTTTAGTTTACTGAAAGCAATTATGCCTGTGTGCCACTTTCTAACCAGCCTTTTCAGAATAGCCCCTTTCCCATTATCACATTCCAGCAGAATACCTTGATCTTCATCTGGACACTCAACAGACCTCCTACCCTTGCTTCAATCACCTTCATCCCCATAATTTATGAGGAACTCCAGCTTCTTTAGCTACCTCTGATCTCTTCGTCTTGAGCTCTTTCTGCTACTTTAAAAACCAGAGCCACACTTGGTTGTGCTCTCTTCCTCTCTATTCTCATGAACACGTCCATGGCTTCTTTTTCGAAACTCAGAAACTGCATTCCCAATTGCTTACTGAATGCTCTCTTTGACCCAATTTACACCTATTTCCACCCAGACTTCTCGATACATGCCGGTAAAATCAACAGTATTAACACCATCACAGGAATATCAAAGATCTGAACCGCAATTGGTTCAGATTCCTCAAAGGTCCATATCAGGACCTCCATAGGCTCTGCTACCATGTCTCCTTCTTGCTAGGACCTTCGAAGAGTCCTCATTGACGAATTTTCCATGCTCTTTTCAATTCCACATTGTGATCCTCCTCAATTAGAGCAAGATTATTAGAGATTTGTGATAGCATAGGAGGTTCCAACAAGGCACTAATTCCACCTCTAGAACCATCGAGTCCACTATCTCTACCTACGTGTGTATATATTATCTCAAGTGACTGGGCATAAGCATATCAGGTTTAATTTGAGCTCTGCATTTTGTTTTGCAGGAGTCAGTATAGGCCTTACCATTCGGCTTGCTGCTTGCTATCCCAGCCTTTTTCTTATATTTACCCTTTTCCTTTTCTTTACTCTATTTTAATCTGGTTCATTACTCATCTCTCCAGTTTATCAGCTTTTCCTTTATTAAGAGTAAAAAAATGGTGAACTGTCTATCCCCGCTTTCGTTTATATGAAATTTTAAGAGATAGCAGGCCGTATACCTTAGGCCGGCATCTTGTTATATTCATTTGCAACTTCCAACTTTTCAAAAGCAGGCCACAGGACCTCACCAGAGAACAGAGTTTGGCCATTGACTATCTCTGACCATGCTATTTTTTTTACAATGGCTTTTTCTCACTCTTATTGCGAACTCAACCCAAATTGGAATTTAGAGGATCCAATTCCCACCTCTATGTTAATGGTTGCAGAATCCTTTTCTCGACTTTCTTGCTCTAATTCTCACCTATCTGAAACGGCGTTTCTCGAGTATCCAAACATAGAAATCCTTCGAATGTAGGTTCAATTGTTTCGAAAAAAAAATTGATCCTTAAGTGATGCAGAACGACCACCAATCTGATCAGACTTGTTCTGATTCCTCTGTGTTCCAACTGCACGCGATAGTTGGAGACCACTGTTTGAAAAAAAGCCTCTTTCTTTCTATGAACCACTATCACCCATCATAATCCTCTTGACGGTTCGACCAACCCCTTCAGAAGCTAGTTTTAAGACATTGCAGATCCACCTTACATTGTCTGTCCATCACCTCCTGCTCATAAATTTTCGTCGCCTCTCAATGAGTTCGAATCTTGCAAGCTTTTTCATTCTTATCGTTTGGGTACTCTTTAATCCAACAGCAGACGAAATTTTCCATTCCATTGTTACCTAAGTTATGTTCCAGTCTCATCCTCCTATACTAAGTTTAAATCAATCCAAACGTAATCCAAATTCACTTGCCAAAAGTTGCTAAAAGAGGATGTGAAGGGTGTGGATTGATGTGTTTTTTAGGATTTCAGGATGGTTGATTTCAATTTCTGATCATTTAAAGATGGTTCAGAACTGTCTGATATTGTCGATTACTCGATTTGGACAGATATTTTTGGTTTTTTGGAGTGTTGGAGACGGTGTATTGCCAAAAAACTAGAGAGAAAGATGAGTTTCTTTCTCCAGGCTCATCCTGTAACTTCGAAAAAATAGCATGATGAACATTCTAAAACTATGAAATACATGATACATCTATCAGGGCCAATAGAAGTTCAACTACAAAAAGCTACTCCAATATCCGAAAAAGAAAATGCACAATTTTGAGAAATTTTAAGAGATCAGACATGTCAAAGATAGTTAATGGTGAAACGCATTTTTAAACTGACAGAAAAATTACTTCATAAAAATGAATTGCCACCAGAACTTTCACTAGCACAAAGAATAAGAGAGACAGACAGACAGACACAGACGCCCCACTGAAACCCCAAAAGAGGGAAAAATTTGAAGGATCAGATAGATAATAAGGTAAAATCTAACTTAAAAAGAGAAGTCCAGCAGGAAAAAGTCACAACTGCTATCAAGATTATAGCGTAACGACAGCACAAAGTTACCTTGTGGGCATATTCCACATAATTTTCATGAAAAAGCTTGAAATACTGATGAAGTGTTGATCGGCCTTCAATTGAATCAGCAGCAACGGAGCGTAAATGAGGCGATGAAGGGGGCAAAAGAACTACCCTGGGCCCAGTAAGGAGCTCTTTGCTTATGATAGTAGGAATATCTGTATCTTTTGGTCCCTCTGAGTCTCTGAGTTTGCCAACCTTATCAATAATTGGGGGAACCAGTGTATTCCAAGTCTCCATCTCCAACACTATACACTCGCTAGAAGGGGTAAGACCCACGATCCATGAATCTCCGAAAGAATCTGACAGAGCCAAGAAACCACAAAGTGGGGAGGCTGAGGATGCTTCTCCTTGGAAAGTGCTAAGAACGGGATGCACAGAGGGGCTTCTCATCATGTCTTCTTTGCCACTACTCTGATTAGTAAAAGGCAAAAAGTGCAACACTACTGAATCAATTCCTCCATTGTGAAGGCAATATATTCTTTCTGAAATAAGGGGATCAACAAACATCAATATAACAGAACCGCTTCTTCTGGGCAGAGCTAAATCCACAATAGCCAACCTCAAAAGAGGAGGTGGATGCCCCAACCATAAGGTATGATCAGGTGGCAGTTCAAGCTTCGAAATAGAGGTGTCACTGGACAATGACTCGCAAATCATTGCAAGGCCAACTATACTATCAGTTGAATCCAGACAAACCCGAGGTGGGCTACCAATCTTCCAAACCGGCTGTACTTCATCGGCTAAAGCATCAATTTGCAACTGGCCACCACTCCAAGCAGTTACGACAATAGAATCTTTGCTAACTAAATCATAAAGAAAACTGACAGCACGCCCTTCACAAACTGGAGGATGAACCGAGTCTTCTTCAACGCCGTGACTTACTTTACGTAAGGGCCCCTGCAAGTAAAGCCAGTGTTAAGAAGGTGATATATAGTTGGAAAGACAAATAAATTAGCTTTTCTTAAAAACGATTCCACCAAGAGATTAAGCCAGAGCAAATAAAGTGGCTTGCTTTGTAATCACTGGAAATAACTTCTTTTCCTTCATAGTGAGATAAGGAATAGTAGTGCAGCCAAACTTTGATGTTACCACGTGAAATTAAAATTTCACACAGATTTTTCACTTCAAGAAACAGGAAAAAAGGACAACATAGTACTCATTTAAGCAAGATTATAGTAGTATTTATTTCAGCATAAAAAGAATAAGAGAGAACAGAAATGAGGCCCTCCACACGAAGAAATAAAAGTTCAGTGGATTGCTTTTCCGAGGAGATACATGAAGAGAAGAATGGGAGCCATTTCTGTTGAAATACGGCCTTAATTTGTTTCACCGTGTTTTCCACTGCAATCTTTAGACTAAGGTTTATAAGACTTGTCCGAGTCGGCATCCTTCACCGATACACAAGCAACTGAGACAGAAAAAGAGTGTCTCATCCAACAAGACATTAGCCCATAGAATCAATACATTAGATAATAAGGACAGACGGAAAAGACTTTCTACTGTATCTTGCTTCTTGCTAGAGCAATCCAGCTAGAAAGCATTATGAGTACTTCTTCCTCCGTGTATGCTCAAATGAAAGGTAGAAAACTATTTTGTTCTCCCATATGAATCAGTATCAATCAATCTTCTGTTTTTAAGAATACAATCGCTTACGGTATTCAACGGTGTCATGTTACTACAATCAGCAATCAGAGCCATTTTTTACCTCTTCCATATTAGCAGAACGATTAAAAATAAAAACGAGGTAAACATAGATGCATTCTTCCTTCATATCCTTAATCACTGAAAATCAAATTAATGTTGGTCTCTGAAGAAGTTCAAGGTATAAATGGTGCCCGATGAAGTCCAACTTATGACTACTATATCTAAAATGCACGGTAAACATAATTAAAATATTAAAAAATAATATAGGATCCACTTTTTAAAAATAATGTTTACATAAGTAGCCTGTTCCTGCTGTAAGGAAGGACAGCATGCTGCACAGCATATCAACTAGGGCAATCAAATCTGACAGTTCATATTCATGAATATTCACATATGGCATTGAATAACAAGAGAGAGAGAAAACAATTGATGAAAAATGAATCAAGTCATAATGCAAAAGAGATTAATAGCCTGTTTGGCCAAGCTGGAAAAATCAGCTTAATTTGAGAAGTGCTTTTCAAAAAAGTACTTTTGGAGAAAAACAGTTTATGTTTGGCTAATCAATTTGAAAAGCACTTTTGAACAATAATTTGTGTTTGGCCAAGCTTTTCAAAAAGTACTTTTATGTGTCAAATTACATATAAGGACATGAAGAGATTTGCTTAATAGTTAATATTATATAAGTAGATAAATAATTACAAATATTTATTATTAAAGATAATAATTAAGTTTTTTATTTTATTTAAGTAAAATATAAAAATAAAATTGAAAAGTACTTTATTCTTTCAAGATAATTTAAATATATCAAAAAATCATCCAATAAATATGAAAGTTCAACCCAAAAGTCATTTTATATTACCTAATAGTTTAAACTAAGTAATGTTATTTTGGTATATATAATATTTTGCAAAGGTTATTTTTGGTAGGAAGAAAAGTCAAAATTACTTCTGCTTCCGGAGAGAATCTACTTTTTTCTACTTCTTCAAAACTGCTTCTGCTTCTAGCCAAAAGCACTTTTTTTTCAAAAAATAAAACTTGGCCAAACACCTCAAATTGAGGGAAAAAACACTTTTTTGAAAGAAAAAAAAACACTTTTGGCATGGTGAGAAGCTTGGCCAAAAAGGCTATAAATTCCCTTAACTTTTGCGATGGTTCTCATCCATCTAAGCAAGTCAAAGTGGGTATTGGCGGATATGGACCAGCTGGATATACTCAAGAACATAAGAACAGTTCGTTAGTAAAGTACCTGCAATGAGATTGACGCATCAAATAAAGCATAAGGCTGAGCTCTAAGCACAGAAGCATTTTCTGCATGAACTTCTTTCCGGGCTAGTTCAGGAAATGTTGCTTCCAACCAAGAGATTGCCAAATTTGAGTTTTTCACAGCTTTTGAATTCGATGATTTCAGACCAAACACATGCGCATCACTATATAACTCCAGTATAGATTCCCATTTGTACACACTGTTCAAATGGAAAGAATCTACTTTAGTGAGATCAAGTGAAATATTGCGACCTGCCTCTTGCATAGGCTAAAAATAGCAGACACGAGAAATAAGTAAAAACATTTTCAAATTAGAAGTCTTGAGGAAAAAATGAAACGAGAAATATGGGAGGGGAAATAATTCCTCTTGGGGAAGACAATAGTCTATGAGATCTCTTATAAAGACAGACAAGCCTATCAAAAAAAAAAATACTACCTATCAGCAGATCAATTTTACAACTGAGCAAGAATAAGAAAAGTCAGAAACATTATGGAAATATATTTTGTATAAAGAACTTTAAAAATAATTTCATATTACTTCACAACCATCAATTCAAAATTAAATTTCTCTGTCCATTGGTATCTCTGAACAAAGCTTAAGATTAGCAGAACTGTGATCTTTGGTAAATTACCTTCCAAATGGAACAACAGGACATAGGATGTAAACTGAGCCATCACTAAACAAGACAAAAACCTGCAGAAAATAAAATAAAAACTCAACTTTACCACACAAATTTAGAAGGTGTTTGGATTTTTAAGCACTTTTCTAGTTTTTGTGATGTTTGGGAATGATAAAAAGTGCTTAAAAGCACTTACTTTTAGGCATGAAAAGTACAAAAAAAAAAAAAAAAAATGGGTTGGGTATTACCAACTTATGGCTTTTGGCTTTTAACTTATAAGCTACTTTTTAAAAGCCAATCCAAACACCCTCTTAGTGACAGTAAAACCACTTGATCAATAACCACCGCTACCTGGAGATGTTAGATAATGGGCGTTAAATTTGCTTACCCTATATTTATTATTCGATCTATCTGGAAGTGTAAACCTTGTTCATTATATAGTTCTCACTAAAATATCGATACAGCTTTGAATCATAAACTATTACCATGCCATTCTTTTATTCTTATCATCCAACATATCCATATAGCTAAAAGATTATGAATCACTGATGAAGTCCAATCTATCAAGTCCCCAGAATTTGTCATCAGGGCATAATTACAGAATACCTGAGCATATAAGCACTAGGTCTACAGTATAACAGAGAAGTGTTAAAGAATGGAACTTACACTGAACCTGTCCCACAAATGATCACCCCCAAAAGAAAAATCGACGGGGCAGATTGATGTAGCATTGTGCGAACTGCCAGGCTCCACAGGCTGCAAATAATACTCCTGTTCTGGCTGACCAAGGGCCGACGACAGATCATAAACCCTGTATATGAAGAAACATCAGTAAATATAGCTCAATGTAATTTGTCGATAAAAAGAAACAACACACAATTCTCCAATCAGCAAGTGATTTAACATGCATCTGATATGTTAAGAAAGTCGTAGAGAATAAATTTAAAAAAATAAAAATAAAAGATGTCTCCACCACTGGATAACAAAAAGACCATGCCACACTGCAGTTCTACGTGCTCTGACAACTACAAGCCCCAAAAATAGTGATCATTTGCACATGCACACCCAGTGAGAAGTGAAGGGGAGAAGAAGTTACTGTCTAGGCAGTGTCGTTTTATGCAATAACATGGTTCCAATGAAACCAAGGTTTAGGCTCTAAATGTAAATGGATCCAATAACTGACATTTTCTTGGACTTTGTCAGCTCTCTAGTTTTGTAACACTTCATAGTAAATGAGCTGTCAAACTCACTTCTTTTGTAACTTTTTGCATCTTCTTGATGCCTTTTATGATATATTCTACTTATTTCATCAAAAAAAAAAAATCTATCAACTTGTATTACTGCAAATGAAAGAGCATCATCAATTTGTCTTAATGAGCAACCATATGGGTGAAATTACTGACAGCTCATTTCCTAAAGTAAGGTTGTTGTCCTTGTTCATCTTCAATCTTTGGGATTTGTTGCTACTTCTGAACATTTTTCAGCTCACCATGCCCAAAAGGATCAGCAGTTGAACGAATATGCTAATGATGTATTGCATCTGACTTAGACAATTTAGAGAGCTCTCAGATGGCCACAAGTACATTTAGACTCGTGTAGCAGACCAAAAAACAGCATGGTGTTCTCCATAGCTCTCTGTTTTAGAAAGCCTACTTGTACAAATTAGGGAACTATTTAGTTTAGAGATATATCATTGACAGAAAAGCAAACATGACGGCATGCACCCAAAAGAAGAACAGAACAAACGGAAATCTCTTTCTGTTACGTCAAATACTCAATAGATGTTTCACAATCAATGTAGTTTAAGTAAGCCAATTTAATAACATGTTTTCTATGAAGAAGTCCTCGCCACAAGTCTTCTTTTTCTATGTGGCAGTGGCATATATATTGACAGCTCCCGACAATCATGTAGCACTAAAACACCAAACAAAACCTTCCTCAACAGCCCTTCCTATTGCTTAGGCCTCAATCTCTCAAGGCTATGAGCATGCCACTGATCCTACAATCAGCACTTAAGGCTTTTGTCGGAAAACTAAGCTGGTGCTTTTTCTTCTAAGATTAATGAAGCTAGCTTGGCATACTTTTAGTTCCAATATACCATTCAAGATATGTTGGTGGTATTTGGTTTCAATAATTTGTGAGAATGCACGGGAGAAAAATCTATTATTCATCTTCTAAAGTGTTGTTTTTTGCTGAAATAATATTCTTCATTGCAAGCATCCAGAAGATGCAAAGTTACAAAAAGGAATTGAGTTAGCTCCATTACAAATTAATCTGCTTAGGGAGCTAACTCAAAAACAAAAGTAAGGATATAACTGAGTTAAGCTAGACTCAGAGATCCAATGAAATCTAGAAGAGGAATTACATTATTTATAGGTGTTAGAGAACTCCAACTAAATAGTTGCACAAGGCAATTGACTTTGATAGCGTGTATAGAAGTTGAAATGCCATCAAAGCATTTGCGATTCCTTTCTTGCCAAATGCACCAAAAAATGCATGTTGGGATCATCATCCAAACTTTCTTGATGGCCCTTTCAACTTTCCAGCTGCTCCAATCTTCCACTGGCCCTTTCAACCAGCTGCTCCAACCTTCCACTGCTTCCCTGATGCCATGTGGTTGTGTCCAGCTTATTCCCAGGATAGAAAGAAACATACACCCACATATCTGTTGCCACCGGACAATGTAAGAATATGTGGTTGATTGACTCAGAACTTTGCTGACATAGGTAGCATCTATTTACCAGCTGAAAGCTCCTTTTGCAGAGATTGTCTTGAGTTAAGCAGGCTTCTTTGAGTGCAGTCCAAGTAAAGCAGATAACCTTTGTTGGAAGCTTTGTCTTCCAGATGAGCTTCCATGGCCACGAGTCAATGTTTCCATTATGCTCACATATGCGTCTGTAGCCCATCTTCACTGAATATGGACTTGAGTCACAACCAACCCATCTGATTCTGTCAGGGATCTGCTCATTCATAGTGAAGGTTCCCAGTCTACCAAGCAATGTAAACAAACTACCTAACTCCCAGTCATGCATATTCCTTCTGAAAAGTGGGACCCATGAGTTTCCTGATCTGTAATGACTTATTGTAGAGTTGGGATCACTAGCAATCTGAAACAGTAGTGGAAAGCTCTCTTCCAGTGAGAGACTGTCCAACCAGATATCTTTCCAGAATCTAACATGTAACCCATTACCCACCTTGAATGATATATTCTGTGAAAAATCCCCCCAAAGGCTACTGATGTGTTTCCATGGGCCAACACCATGAGGAGACCTGCTGAGTTTAGTACACCAGTGATTTTGTTGTCCATGTTTAGCAGTCACCAACTTCTTCCATAGGCTGGCGTCTTCCTCCCCGAATCTCCCAAGCCATTTCATTAGCATGCTTTTGTTGTGTTTTGCCAAGTCTTTTATTCCAAGTCCACCAAGGTCCTTTGGTTGAGTTACTTTGGCCCATTTGATCAGGTGAAACTTGTGACCCTCACTGTTCCCTTTCCAGAGAAAATTCCTTCTAAGTTTGTCCAATTGTTTGAGCACTTTGCTGGGCATAGGATATAGTGACATGTAATAGGTTGGTATGATGTCCATTACACTACTAATCAAGGTTACCCTGGCTCCCATTGATAGATATTGCAGTTGCCATGTTGCCAATCTCCTCTCCACCTTCTCTATCACACCATTCCACACTGCAGTAGACTTGTACTTAGCTCCCAATGGAAGACCCGGGTATGTTGCGGGGGAAGGAACCAGTACCACAACAAAGAATATCGGCTAGATCTCCAAAGTCAGGAACTTCATTAACAGGGTAGATAATGCTTTTTGCCATGTTGATATGAAGTCCAGAGATAGCTTCAAAAATGAGCAGAGTTAGATTAAGATATTGAACCTGAGATATTCCTGCTCCACAAAAAACTAATGTGTCATCCGCATAGAGCAGGTGTGAGACTGACACTGCATTCCTTTGAGGTCTCCCAACACTGAAACCTTCTAACCACTGCAGCTGCTTTGCTTTGTCCAACATCTTGCTAAGGCCCTCCATAGCTAGGATAAATAAGAAAGGAGACAAGGGATCACCCTGCCGTAATCCTTTTTGAGGTGAAAAGAAGCCGACTGGACTTCTGTTGATGAGGATCGAATACTTGACTGTGGTCAAGCTATATTTTATTCACCCGATCCATCTGCCACCAAATCCCATTTTCCTTAACATTGAAAACATGTATGACCAATTGACTTGGTCAAATGCTTTGTACAATGTATCCACCTGATTCATCTTCTAAAGTGTTGTACAATGCCCTATTTATATACAGTGATTCAATAATAATATGTATGTACTTCCCGATGTGGGACACTATACATGACTAACTACTTAACACTCCCCCTCAAGCCGGTGCATATAAATCATATGTACCGAACTTGTTACAAATGTAACTAATACGAGAACCAGTAAAAGACTTAGTGAAAATATCTGCTAGCTGATCATTCGACTTCACAAACTTTGTAACAATATCTCCCGAGAGTATCTTTTCTGGAAATTACTGTTCATGCCGGAAAAATCATTGTTAACGCCGGAAAAATATAGAAGTGATCGGAATTTGATTTAAATTGGATGGGCATGCTCGGATTTGCAAGGAGAAGACATTGTCCTGAAGAAGTTTTCCCAAATTCTGACCGGAAACTGCCTCACGCGCCGGCGCGTGGACGTCGAAGCCTCGCCGGAGAAATTCTTCCGACGGCGCGTGAGGGCGCGTGTGCCTTTTCTACCGGAGATCTTTTAAAGGGTTGTTTACCGAGCTTTGATCTACTTCCTGGTGGTGTTGGTTTTTGCACAACACTAACGGATAGTGGCTTCTTACTCGCGGCAGACCTGTGTTTGCCGGAAAAAGATTTCTGGTTAATTGATTTCTCTTCCCGGAGTCGCTAGAATTTATGCAAAGCGATAAATCTCTCATGATTGCTCTGATACCATGTGAGAATGCACGGGAGAAAAATCTATTATTCATCTTCTAAAGTGTTGTACAATGCCCTATTTATATACAGTGATTCAATAATAATATGTATCTACTTCCCGATGTGGGACACTGTACATAACTAACTACGTAACATAATTAAACCTAGAGGGAGGTAGTATAGGCAGGCAGATAGGTACAGTATACCTTCCTCAACGGCTTTATCTCTTGCTACCCTCAATGTTATCAATAAATATAGGTTAAGAAAATTTTGCAGTGATTTCTGAATATAGCCATCTTGCTTACAAAGAAAAAAGGATCAACCAGCAGAGAAAGTATGACTAACATGCAACTTGGGGAGTACTTGTATACCTGGCTAAGAAAGAGTTTAAGAGTAATCAAAGAAACTTCATTTTAATTTTTTTTTTTTTAAAGCAAACTTCATTTTAAATTGAAACCTAGGCATTGCAAGGAGGTCAAAGATTATATAGGAATTTTACAAGAAATATGTCTTTATTCAGAAAGTCGAAGACAAATTTGATTAATTTGATTATAGGAACTCATGAATAACAAAGCTTGTAGCATCTACTTTATACAAATAAAGAATTGTTCATAGTTAAGAATCACGTCATTTAAGCCCCCAAAAAAAAGTCAACGGTAAAGTAGGATTAATTTGATTATAGGAACTCGTGAATAACAAAGCTTATGGCATCTATTTTATACAAATAGAGAATTGTTAATAATAGTTAAGATTTCATGTCAGTTAAACTCCCAAAACATGAAGTAATAGTCAAAACTAGCATACCCAGAGCCCCTTCTCCTCTATCATAAAGAAATTCTTTTCTCTATCCTTCATTCTCCTTCAAACTTGTCTATTGTCAGCCTATCTAATGGTTCATAAATACAGTTAAAGAAAATAAGTGAGGTCCTCCTGTACCTTAGTTTCAGTCCTATTTGCATCCGAATATCCATTTAATTTGGTATCCATTAGAGAAACCGAACAACTAAATTGCTCCACAACTTCTTTGGTATACTCAGTACTTGAGCAGGAGCAGCTCACAGAACAAATGATTGGAAGCAACATGACTAGTAGTGTCTCTTCAGCAACATGAAGCAACACATCATTTGTAGCTTGGTAATTCGTTTTAAGTGCATAATAGTCTCTTTTAATATGGCAAACTCTCTTCCATTATTATTTATACTATCTTCCCCTATAATTAAATAATCTCTCATATTAGGATAGGATGTGTCTTGGAATGACTCGTACCTATACGCCTTTTCGCGTCCATAGACAAGATGAGGGAATGAGCCATCTTGATGCCTCCTTCCTCGTCTCGAAACCAACCATGGCTTTTGTCCTTGAGGCATTCATATGCATTTCAAACGACCAGTAACCACTAAACAAATTGAAAATCTTAAAAAAGACTAATTGCTTAGATTATTTTAAGCAAAGTCTTTGTCAAGAAACACTAATTTACTATCCCAAGTCAGGGCAACCAGGACCATCTTAACCAAATTTCAGCATTTTTTTTAATAATGATGGTGTTTGGAATAACTTGTGTACTACATCTCGACTATTCCACCAGAGATCTACCTTCTAGCAGCACAGATACCTAGTAAATCTATCCACCAAGGCTTAGGCATATGGGAAAATATCACCTAGTATTTTTTTGTCTATGCTCGGATTTGAACCCCCTGATCTCCAAGGTTTGCATCCGCTTCATTGACCACTAGACCACATCATTAGGTGCCAAATTCCAATAATTTTACTGGAACCATATCATAAGAAAAATGAAGCATATATCAAAGAGAAACTTACTCTTGGGAACTTTGTGTTAAATAATTTAAACTTCAAGATTCTGTCTAAAACATTTACTTCATAGGAAAAAAATGTGATTAAATTCAACTCATCAAAAGAAACAAGAAGCAGAATATATGCCACTTTTAGTAACTAAAACTGATCAAGCAGTAGGAAATCCAGGAGAAGTGCCTTCTGCTCGTGCTAACAATCCTTAAGTAGTAGATAAAGTACCAGCGCCAGTACCATCAATAATAAGATATCCAATAGGTGTTAGCCTCTATGCATTAAACCATGATTTATGAGGATCACGAGGAAGCAACCACAGTTTTTACAGCAAAATGATTACTAATCCAGTTAAGAAGTCTACAAACAAAGATTTAAAAACTCTTTACAGGTTTTTAACATACACCAGTTGAGAACGTTATCATCAAATAGTCCTAATACAAATTGACAATGAAGAAACAAGTACCTGAAAACGGAATCAGAAGAGAGGATTCCCAGATGGGTGTCACTGTAAGGGTGCCAACAAACCTGCAACGTGCGTATTGAGTTGTTTTTGTCAAAGTAAATCTCTGAACCAACTGAAACTGTCCTGCAAGCGACAAAAGGAAATGAACACATTCAAAGTGGCTTCTAGTGCACCGCAACTGATTATCAGACAACAACATAATTACCATCAAATCTTGTTACTGAAGAAGGAATCCATCATGTCTATTTTCATTTAATCTCCTAATACAGGTGAGAGGAAAATCTGGCTGGTCTGTTCAAGGATTACAATAATAAATATTTTTCACTCTTAAAAAGAAACTCTTCTTCACTTGAATTTTCCTGATATTGCTATTTACAAAATAGAATGTAAATTAGGAGGTCGAAACAAATAACCTGCATTCTGACCCTATAAAAGTCCTTTATTTATATTAAATAGAAACAAATGAAAATAAAACAGAAATTTTGAAGTTTTTATTTTATAATAAGGCAAAATTATTTTGTTAAGATCAGGATAACAGAAATTTTGAAGTTTTTATTTTATAATAAGGCAAAATTATTTTGTTAAGATCAGGATAACTCCTGTATACAAGCGATGTATCAAAAAGGGAAGAACCTACACAGAATATGGTTCTCCATAAATGGCACTCAAACTTTTACACAATAAGAACATCATGGATGCACCAACAACAACAACAACAACAACAACCCAGTATAATCCCACTAGTGGGGTCTGGGGAGGGTAGTGTGTACGCAGACCTTACCCCTACCCTGGGGTAGAGAGGTTGTTTTCAAATGACCCTCGGCATCCTTTCCTCCAAGAACTCCCCACCTTGCTCTTGGGGTGACTCGAACTCACAACCTATTGGTTGAAAGTGGAGGGTGCTTACCATCAGAGCAACCCACCTTGTCTTCATGGATGCACCAAAGACTAACTAAAACCAATAGGCTATTTCTAAAATGTGCAAAATCTTTTTATACCCACTCAGAAGTTCTCATTTCTCTCTTTCCACAAGATCCACATGATGGCTAAGGTGGCAACATTCTATGCTTTGCGTCTTCTCTTCTTTCAAAAAGCCCACATATGTAACATGTCCTTTGCTAAACCAAGCATCACCTGCTGCAGCTCAGACCAATCGGCTTATGCACAATGCATTAGACTGTGAATTCATATCAGGATGCCATCACTGCTCATTCACGGCATACGTCATTTGATATATTCAAACACTTCGATTTCAAATTAAGAAGAATAAGCCTATTTTTCACCAGAAAACCCCAACAACCAAATTTTGCAATCACTTGCCGTTTTTTAGCTCCTAACTTACTCACTTTCTTCTTAAAGCACAAGGTACAATATCTCTTCACAAGAATCCCAGGAACCATTTTTCACAAAGATTCAGGAGCCATGTGTGAATTCATATCAATCTCGTTATTAGATTAGCAATAGCCAGAACAAACAGATGGTATTACTGTTAGTTGCAGTCACATGAAATCTGAACCGCTTTGAATCAGACGAGACATCAGCATTGTAACTACGGATTCTCAGGCCTCTTGATGAAAGATAAATCTCAAAGACATAAATAAACAAATAAAATAAAGAAAAAACAAAGGGGGAATATTACCTATGCAAGATCAAAATCAGTTTTCAAGAACCAATGCTACTTCCAAATGTTAAGTCATAAGGTTCAAATGATTGGAAAAAAAAAATAAAGGAACAGTGGCTTTAAATAGCTATACTAGAAAAGTCATAACTTCTTTCATGCAACGAGCAATAATATTGCATCAGACTAAATACACACAACGCTTTCGAAGATAAAGGAGTATGTACTCTTCAATTGAAAAATTGTTAACAAACATCAACAGGACAATGACGTTGATAACACTATTGTTTTTAACACTTTGGAGCCCAAAGAAAACATAACCTAGCAAAACCAAAAGGAGGAAGTTATACCGGCATATAACTGTATTTTCTTTGGTCGAAGTCCTCCCGTAGAGATACATGACGTATAAACCATCCAAGCCAACTAGGAAAAGTGCTGATCCATTTCTATTAATGGAAATTCGCTGAACCTCAAAATCCAATTGCATATCAGCTTGCAGTACCTAAACAACAACCAGCATCACCAAATGTGTAGCTTAAAGCAGTAGTAGCTTGCTATCAGGTAGTAGTACCAATGCACTTCAACCAAAAAAAACAAATCAGCGAACAGATATGTTTTATTTGTCATCATTGGACTAGTGATCTGATAACACAGATAGGAGTGTCAGTCTTCAATTCTTGTGCTATGCATGTCGTTCTTAACATTGCACAACAAGAAAAAGAAGCTTCGAAAGTAGGAAGAGGGAAGCATTCTCTGTAGAGTCTAGTAGAACAGGTATTCTGGTGTGCAGTAGATAAATGACAGTTCAGCTATCCAAGTGAACATAACTGTCAGATCAACTATTGTCTAACAGAATGAATCTGATATCACAACTATCTCAAAGCCCCAAAAATGATCTGTTTAAATTAAATAAATAGTTAAAATACTAGCCAAGTTTAAGTTAGCATAATTTCCTCTTTCAGATAAAATGCCAAGAGCATCAAAGAATAATGTGCGAGAATTTCAAATATGTCTCAACTAGGCAGTACCTGAAAGGCTGAACCTGAAGAAACAAGAGGTATAATAGTTTAAGATCGTGCTGAAGTTTATTCTTACATATAATGCAAATTGTTCAGCTTTATTATGTTTCTTTTGAAGAAGGAAAATCAACATTTCAACAGCAAAGTCTGAGGAACTCAAAGGAGTGATCCCTCTAGCTCCTTGAACTTTGGAGAAATAATCCTATGACTTAACTCAGGAAAAAGTGAAAAAAGAAGCATAATGTGTTGATACATCCCACAGCCGCAGGTTCTAAAGTTCACAAGGATCAAACAGTCTCAAAGTTCTATCCCCCATTGTCTTCAATAAGCCTAACGAGTCTAGCTTAAGTGTCACATCTTTATAATAATCTCTCTTTTTTGTCATATATCAATCAATTCAGCCTCAATGACAAACTAGTCGGGGTCTGTATATGAATCATCTATATCCATTCTGCTCCATCCGCACTCATTTGTGTGCCATCTCATCATGCTTAGTTACTTTAATACAATCCATACGTATAAAATTTGTTCTTTTCTCTTCTCTCTCTCTTTTTTTTTTTTTTTTGGGGGGAGTAGGGCTGTATTTAAAACATTGGAGCTGCATTCCATATGTTACTAGAACAATCTTAGGAGAATGCCGTAATCCCCAATTCAAGCCCTAATTTAAAGTTTCTCATGCTCACTATTCCGAGAATACTAAAATCGCAAACAATGAAGAGGGAATGTGCATTTCGTGAATATTATATGTAGAATAAGTAGGGACCTTAGAGGGAGAAGCGGCAAGGACGGAAGTACGGTCCGGTTCGCCCAATCGAACGGAGAGCCGATGCAGACAGCTTTTGTAGGAGTCCCAAAAGTAGAGACGAGAAGCTCCGTCCCATGCGAAAAGGTTTTTAGGCATTGTGAAGTTGGAGGAATGGGCAGCGCCATCCCTGCTCGGAGCACAAAATACAGGGTGGTTTTGTAAGGGTAGCCATTCCAGTTCTTCTTTGGGTGTTGAAGCTGAAGTTGGCGTTGCTGATTGACGGCCACCGTCGTCGGCGTTGTCAGCTTCACGGGGCTCCGACAAGTCGAAATTGTATCTCATGCTCAGATGCTCTTCTCCTCCTCACTTCGTCGCCTTGGGGTTTTGGATTCTCCCGCTGCTAGCAAATGGAAATCATCGTCATTTCAAACTTTAGGCATATGAAGCAAAGAGAACCACACTAATTTCCCTTTTTTTTAACCAGACATCATTAGTGAAACTTTTAGGGTTAGTTTGGTTAGGAGATTGTTAGTTATACAGTCAAGACTAGGGGTGTCCAGTGTCGCTGTATATTCCGAAACAAATGGAACCGTACCCAACTGCTATATAAATCTTATAACCGCAGTCGATTTTATATTTTATAAAAATAAATCGAAAAAATATCGAATCATAACGAATAAATTTTATATGTAAAAAATATATTTATATAATAAATTTAAAAATAATAATATATTAAATTTTGTTTTGGATCTTGGAATTATAAAAACTGTTACAAGCCAACAAATAATTAAACTCAAAATACTGATTCTAAAACCTATTATGCTACTTCTACTTAAACAAAGTTATTTCAATTATCTTCATTAGCAAGACACAAAGTATTCTAGCGATTATAAGTAGGAAACAATAATGTATTGAATATGTTTCCTTTCATATAGTTTAGACTTATATTTTTTGAATATTTAATCTTCTATAGACTTTGTTCTTGAGTCCCAACTTGGTTAATATCTTTCCACTAGTGTGATTTATATTTATTTGCTTTTGCTTGGTTTCTTTTACGCTGTTGTAGAATAGTTGATGGATCTATACTCTAACCATCTTTCATTTTTTTAAATTCAGCACTCATTAAACAGTAAAAATGTCTATAGAGTTTTGCTAAGTTCTATGAAAGAACATATGTTATTGCATTCTACTTCTACTGGTGAATTACATGATATTTAAAAAAATACTGAAAATTAACCGAACCGTACCGATATCGAAAAGAAACCGACATGATTGAGACGGTTTCGAAAAGTCTAATTTTGGTTATACATAATAGAATAGCCGAAAAATTGGTATGGTACAAATTTTATAAAATAACTGCCCGAACCGAACTATTGACACTCCTAGTCAAGACCTCTCTATAACAATATCTTAATGTAACAACACTTCACTATAAAAGTCAAGTTTTTCGGAACCAAATTTCATGTTTTGTTATAATATGTGTTTTCTATAGCAGCAATTCGCTATAACATGTTATAATACGTTCCAAAAAATATCCGGAACAAACGAGGATGTTATAGAGAAGTTTGACTATATAGGTATTAGTTATGTAGGAGTTAGTAATGTAAGTATTAGTTATACATGAATATGTTATGCTGGTACATCCTCCGTATCATATTATCAGTCATGGTTACTAAAAATAGTTGTCTCAAATTATTTGTCATTTTTAAAGTTCAAACAAGTTTTATTTAATTTTTTCCTTTTTACCCTTAGTAATAATTATCCCTGAAGACTACATACACCTCAATTATGGATAACTTTGTTCAAACACCAATCAATCAACCTTGTTTTCTTAAACAATTTATCATGTTTTTACACAAATGCAATCAATAAATACCGGAATTCTAACAACTTCCACCACTATATTATAAAGTCTATTCTTAAACCAAAATTATGCTATTATGAGAAAATGGAGAAGGAAGTGAAAACTCATTTGATTGTCGGAGATTCAAGACATCATGAAGTTGAAGACAATGTTAAGAATTTTAGCGATACAAAAGGTTCAAGGGATTTTAAGGTTGACGATTCACTGAACATGTTTGAAGACCAAACGAAGAATATTTAGTGATTTGCATTCACATTTAGTAGAAATTTAGATAATGCGATGACACATACATTGAGAAAATATTCAATGAAGAAAGATATGAATAAGAGTAAAGTAGTAAAAAAACTCACCCTAACTAATTTTTCGAGGAAATGATCAAAATCGTCCCTAATGTATGGACATTGGATCCATTTGGTCCCTGATGTATAACACCTAATGGAAAAGATCCTTAATGTATACCAAAAGCTAATCAGTTTGGTCTTTAGCCTTAAAAAGTGACGGTACCCACTACAAATCCGTTAAAATGAACAGATCCACGTGAGAAACAAAAGTACAAACAAAAACCTTGCCTTCTTCCATCATCCCCAAATGTGAACCCATCTCTTTTCCAATAAAAATCTTTTTTTATCTCTCTTACCAATTAAAAGTCTTATTTGATGGAGGTCAAAATGTCATGAATATGCTACTGTATTTTGGAGGTCAAAATGTCATGAATTACGTACTAACTTTGTAAAGTTTACTAGCTATTAGTGATATTCCATTGCAGATTTTTGTCTCTTAATTAGATGAACCAGGTGCATACGATAGTAGCATACAATTTAGTAATAAATTCATGAGATGTAGATTTTTGTTTGAGGAGCTAAAAATCAAGAATAACGTTACATAACTATGGGACAAAGAAAATAAGGTCTCTCTCTGGTTTAAGAAATACCAAAAAAGATAGTTGTACAATAATAGTTGACATGGCTTAATTAAACAATTAACTAAAACTACTTTTCTAAGACAGTAGATCCATTCAACAAAAAAGCAGCATCTTCAGGTTTCATCATAGCAAAAAGCAGCAATACCTTGTCCCATTTAACAAAAAATAACAGCACATCATGTTAAATATTCCAAGAATCGTGATTCTCCCTTTCAAGCTCTTTGTCACCAAGTCCAGTAACATCTTCGTTTATTTGGAATGCAACTAGTTCGGCAATCAAGCTCAACAGTGGAGAAAACTTATTCGGACAAGTCCAGTAACATCTTCATTATTCGGACATCATTTCTTTTGATTAACATTGTTCAACAATGGAAAAACCTTGCTTGTCTCGACTGATTTTACTCAACATGTAAGAGAAATAAACATGGTTTTTGTTGGAAAAGAGATGGGCTCACATTTGGGGATGATGGAAGAAGACAGAGGTTTTTGTTTGTACTTTTGTTTCTCACGTGCGTTCCATTCATTTTGACGGATTTTTAGAGGGTACCGTCACTTTTCAAGGCTAAAGACCAAACTGATTAGCTTTTGGTATACATTAGGGACCCTTTCCATTAGATGTTATACATCAGGGACCAAATGGATCCAATGTCCATACATTAGGGACGATTTTGATCATTTCCTCCTAATTTTTCTTAGGGGGAGGGGGCGTGTACAAAAGAATCATGACAGATAATATGAGACAAATGGAGTATTAGTTATGCATGTATTACAATATAGAATTTTTTTCCTATTGGAGGTTTGAATTGTTTGGCAACTGAAATAATATGTGTTAGGGATGACTGCAGGACCTTATATCAATTTACTCAAGTTTAAAATATTTACTACTCCCTCTGGTCCACAATAAGCAATGATTATTTTACCATTGACACATTCATTAAGGAAATACGAACTCCTAGAAAAAAAAAGATGTATTTATTAAATTAACCTTAATTAATTAATAACTTGACACATTGGAATATTTAAAAAGGGCAAATTTTGGAAAAATAAAATTAATTCCTTCTTGATTATATAAATGAACACTTATTTTGGACCAAAATAAAAGATAAAATGGACACTTATTGTGAACCGGAAGGAGTATATTAAAAAGATAACAGAGATTTTTAAATAGTGATTAATGAAGTTTAACACTTCAACCCAGCAGATGTCCCGATTCATTTCAATCTATGACTGATATGCAAACATGTTTTACTATTGAAAAGAACAGTAATATGATTCTTTTTATATGTACTCTTTATTAAAATTTTGTGTCATGTGAAATCGTAAAAGCACTACAACGGAAAGAAATGAATTAAAGTCATAAAAATACAAAAGGAACTTAAATCTAAAGTGAACGGGTAATTTTGTCATTTATTAGTTTAATCCACGTGTTGTTTAATAGATGTATTCTTATTTCATATATCCCGCATAAAATATAAATATTCTCTCATTATTATATACAAGTATTATTTTATACGGGTAAAAAAAGGGAAAAAAATTAACTAAATATTGTACAGGTTGTGCAAGATTTTATACAAAAATCAAAGCACCAACAAAATATTGTATAATTTGTGCAATATTTTGTACGAAGATCGAAGTACCAACTAAACATTGTAGTAAGTTATACTAAATTTTATACATAGTTATACGTGAATTAATGTATAAGAAAGGAAAATCAAACGACCCCTTGAGTTTTTCCAAAGACATCAAAGCCTTTTATTTAATCTTATGGGTTGTTTGGTATGAAATAAGTTAATCCATGAATTCTAATGTAGGGATTAGTTATGTTGTGATTAGTAATATATTAATTATCTTTTGTTGGGTGTTTGGTTAATTATACTAAAATTGCATATACAAGATATCGTTTAAAATATTAATTTATTTTTTAAATTAAATAGCAATGAGTTTACAATTATACAATTGGATACTTGACCTTCATTGGCTTCTACGATAAAGACAATGAGAATTTTATTCTTTTGGTGCTTTATTCGTGCATAAGTTATACCTAGATTAGTTATTCTATATTGTTAGCAGTATAATACACCAATTAGTGTATTCAACTATACAAGGATTAGTTATACATGATTTAAAATATAAATCAAACATGTAATGATCCGATCGGTCGTTTTACTTTCTAGATCCTCGTTTCCCTATTTAAGACTTTTCGTATGTGCTTTTAATGTTTTATGACTTGCAGGTATGGTTGGTTTGCTTTTGGAAGGGTTCATGTTAAATTCGGAACACTTAGTTCCATTATAGTAGCCTAAGGTGGCTAAGTTTGACTTGAGTCAATACTTTAAGTAAGAGACCTCAGAACAAGGATTTGAAGGTACAAATAGGTTCGTACGATGATTTTGGACTTGGGCGTATGTTCGGCTCGAGTTTCGGGTGATCCGAGAGCATTTCAGCGCTTATTGTTCAAAGTTGGCGTCTTGAAGGTTTTAGAGTTTCCTAAGTTTGGTTTGAAGTAGACTTTGGTGTTATCGATATCCGTTTAAGATTCCGAGCTTTGGAATAAGTTCGTATTGTGATTTGTGACTTGTGCGTAAAATTTTGCATCATTCCGAGTTATCTAAGTATGATTTGCCGTGTTTGAAGCTAGTTGAAGAAGTTTGAAGTTCAAAGGTTGATTAATTTGGTTTGAGGGTGCGATTCTTGGTTTTAATGTTGTTTTACGTGTTCCGAGACTTCGTTCAAGTCCGAATTATGTTTGTGAACCTGTTGATGCAATTGGAGGGGGGTCTGGGTGGCTCGGGTGTGTTTTGGACCACCCGGAGTTAGGTCCAAAATGACAATTTTTTTGGTGTTGGTTTCCTTCTTCGCGAACACGGACGATGAAGGATTTGGTTTGGGAAATTTTTGTGCTTCGCGTTCGCGAAGGTGGAACCGCGTTCGGGAAGCCTGGGGCTGTGAAGCTTCACGTTCGCGAAGAAGGAGCTGGGCTGGGGGTCAACAGGTCATTGGTCTTCGCATTCACGAAGTATTAGCCAGGCCAAGCCATCGCGATCGTGATGGCAGGATCGCGTTCGCGAAGCGGTATTCTGGGTTGCGAATGGCAGGTTTGTCTTCGCGATCGCGAGGAGATTTCGATGATCGTGAAGAAGGGTCACTCGGCATAATCACATTTTATAGTCTGGACTTGGACTAATGTTTCCCATTTCTCACATTTCTTGGCCGATTTTAGAGTCTCTTGGAGAGGGATTTTCACCTAGCATTTGAAGGTAAGTGAATTCTACCTAATGTGAATTTACTACATAGATTATGGGTAGATTTTAACATAGAAATTGTAAAATTCATGGGATTATGTTGAAAACCCTAGGGTTTGGTAAAAATGGAATTTAACCACGAAATTGATTATGGAATTGAGTAGAAATTACATATTCGAGTTCGTAAGGTCATGGGTAACATTTATATACGAAAATTTCTGAAATCCAAACACGTGGGCTTGAGGCTGACTTTCATGGACTTTCCGAATTGGGTTAAAAAATTACTCTAGTAGATGAATTATAAACTTTTGAGTATATATTGATTAGTTTGTACGACTTCTGACTAGTTTCGGGTTACTCAGCGTTGTTTTGAGGCGACTAGTATGGTTTGTGAGCCGAGCAGAGGGCTTGAAAGTAAGGTAAGTCTCTTGCCTAATATTGTAAGAGGGAATTATCCCCGTAGGTGCTTAAATTATTATTTGATACTAGTTATGGGTGCTATGTAGGCACGAGGCGAAGAGAGTCTGTACGTAGCTAAAATCATATTTATGTCAGGATAGACTTATTTATCATGCAATATTTGTTTTACATGAACTCAACTTGTTAGTCTAATACTTAAATTTATGATTGAAATTTGATTAGGGATTATGTTAGGCCGAGCTTCATTACCTTGCGTTTTTGGCGGAATACTTGATTGTTAGTAAAAAATTCTGCTTTTATTATGTGCCCATCCTTGTGTTGTAATTGTTTGACCCGTAATTCAGAGAGTTTCTCTATTCCTGTATCGGGTCATACGCCTCGGCAGTGCTATGAAATAGTATTTTGGATCGGGTCGTATGACCTCGACAGTATATTTGAGATGCATTCATGGATCAAGCCATATGACATCGGCAGTGTGCACGATTATTAGGGATTAGGTCGTACGACCTCAGCATAGTTCGTACGTAATATCGCTAGGAATCAGAATATACATGATATTGCCTTCTTAACTTGAGATTTGATATTTACTTAATGGTTCTTATCTGTTTGAGATAACACATGATATTTGGTGAATTTATACTGTCATTATGTTGAGGGATCATGTTACTTATAGTCTTTCTCATTCCATTATTACTGTTATACTTCATGCCTATTTAAATTTCATGTACTTTATTTATTGACCACTAGTAAGTATCGATGTCGAACCATCGTCACTACTTCTTCGAGGTAAGACTAGATACTTACTGGGTATGCATTGATTTACGTACTCATGCTACACTTCTGCACTAATTGTGCAAGTACTGAGGCAGGTACATTTGGTGACCATTCGGGCGCGCGCACCCGTTATCCGGAGACTTGGTGGTGAGTTGTTCTCCATGCTTCGATCTGCAGCACCCGGAATCTCCTGCCTGTTATATTTTCATTTATGTCTATTTCATTTCAGACAGTAGCTATAGTGGTTTGTATATTCTACTAGATTGTTCGTGCACTTGTGACACCTAGTTTTGAAAATTACTAGTAGATGTTTATGATTTTGCTTAATATTGTCACTATTTCATTTCTATGTTTGATTTATGCTTCATATCTCCGTGGCTTTCTACGCTTAATTTCCTTTACTTAATAAAAATAATGGTTTCAAAAGCAATAAAATAAATAATTAAGTTGATAGTTTTCGTTGGCTTGCCTGACGAGGATGTTGGATGCCATCATGGCATATTTTAATGACCCGACCAGTCGTTTTGAGAGTTGTAGCTCCGTTCTCCCATTTACTGCTCATTTTGTACTTTATAACTGCTATGTGACTTACCGGGATAGTTGGTTTAGGTCCGGTGAGGTTTCGTAATGAATTGAGACACTTAGTCTCAAAGATAAAAACGTAAGTTGAAAAGGTTGATCGGATGTGTACTTATGTGTAGACAACTCCGGAATGGAGTTTTGATGGTTCCGTTAGCTCCGTAGGGTGATTTTGGACTCGGGAGCATGTCCGGATTGTGATTTGGGAGGTCTATAGTTGAATTAGGCTTGAAATGACGAAAGTTGGAAATTTGGAAGTTTGACCGAGAGTGGACTTTGTGGTTACCGGGCTCGAATTGGAGTTCTGGGAGTTGGAGTAGGTCCGTGATGTTATTTGTGACTTGTGTGCAAAATTTGGGATCAATCGGACGTGATTTGATGGGTTTCAGTATCATTTGTAAAAGTTGGAATTCCTTAGTTTCAATAGGCTTGAATTGGGGTGTGTTTAATGTTTTTGATGTTGTTTGAGGTGATTTGAGGGCTTGACTAAGTTCGTATCGTGTTTTAGGACTTGTTGGTATAATTGATTGAGGTCCCGGGGGCCTCGAATTAAATTCGGATGGTTAACGGATTGAAAATCAAACATGCAGATGCAGTTACCCCTTCACTAGATGCGGAGTTGAGGGGCGAGACCTCTTTCCGCAAAAGCAGATAGTGGGCCGCAGAAGCGCCTCCGCAGGTGCAGATCCTAGGGATTTAAGCGATTTCCGCATAAGTGGATTATCTGCGCAGATGCGCTCCCGCAGAAGTGGTTGGTTGGCTTAGTGGCTTCCGCAGATGCGGATGATGGACCGCAAAAGCAGTACCGCAGAAATGGCTAAATTGGCCGTAGAAGCGAGAATGCTTGGCAGATTATTTAAAACGAGGGTTCCTAGATTTTCACCATTTTTAACATTTCAAGCTCGGGAGTTGGCGATTCTTGAGTGGAGTTTTGGGGGATTTCTTGAGGTAAGTCACTTGTGGTCTAATTTATTCAATAATTGTGTTACCTCATTGATTTGCCCACCTAGTTTGTGTGTATTTAAGGTAGAATTTTGGAGTTTGAGGCTAGGGATTTGGAGAGTTTAAATTGGGGATTTGGGTGTCGATTTGGTGTTAGATTTTGGTAAATTTGGTATGGTTGGACTCGTGGTTGAATATACTTCCGGGTTTTGTGAATTTTATTGGATTTCGAGATGTGGGCCTGGGGGCCGGCTTAAGAGTGGCTTTTTGACTTTTGATTAAGAACTTGGTATTTTCTTATGGAATTGATTTCTTTAGCTCGTGTTGATTGTATCGAATTGTTTATGTCTAGATTCGAGACATTCGGAGGCCGATCGCGAGGCAAGGGCTTGCTAGCGGAGTGATTCGAATTGCTTGAGGTAAGTATCGTATTTAAACTCGGTTGAGGCATTAGTTGTCTGAATTGTTGTGATAGCCATGTGCTTTTGGGTGCCACATGTGTGGGGATGATTCTATGTGCAGGGCACCGGGTTGTATATTCATGTTTGGGTTGTGCCCGGGCTCCTATAATCCCAGAAATAACTATTAAGCTTCGATATCTAGTATGTGATAACATTTTATGTGATCTAATTGAGCCATGATGAGTCTGCTTAGAGGATTAATCTTTGAACAAACTTGATAAATGCTTTTCATTGATGAAATTTTCGGATTTATATACGATAGCACACTTTGCACATGCCTACACTTTAGCATGTCCAGAGATAGGGGGAATCCTATTTCATTCATTATATACCTGTACACTTGCTTTATTGCTTCTGTGCGATATTTTGGGCAGGGGGCGGGCCTGCGGCTATGCCGGGCGGATTATGTTATTGGCACATGAGTTGTCCGTGCAACTCAATAGATTTTGAACACATAAATAGGTAATGAAGATTCCGGAATATTCCGGAAATCACAACTTTAGATTCATTAGTAATTAAGGCTTTAAACACAATAGATTGCTTTTCAAGAAGTGGAATAAAATGATTGGCAATCGAAGTGCAAGTTAAAATCATAAGCGAGTAACACACTATTTATTCTCGAAATATTTTTTCCCAAAAAGAGCAATACACAATTTCTACTCAAGAATATGTAAGAACTCAAAACACATTGGAAATACTTACAAAGCATAACATTAGTTAAAACAACCACATTTGGGCATGACTTGAGTACATAAGCTTTTAAGCAAATCTATTTTCGAAGTCATTTTGAAACAGTTGAATCAAGGCTCATTTCATAATCGTTCTCGCATCATTTCATTTCATTATCACCATTGGGCACAAATATAACTTTCATTATTGGCATGGTAGGCACATTTTACATCTCCAACCCACTTCTTTCACTTTCCATAATCTTTATGGGTTATCAACAACAAGGCATTTCTAATCAAGACCTTAGGTACACATATGACAATTATGAGTCTTAAGCACATCGAGTTTTTCTCACACAATTTGGCATCATAACTTTCATTTGAAACCCGACTCAAAGCCATAATATTTTAAGACACAACCATACTTTGAACACATTCCCGAAGGATAACATAACATGATAAGGGCATTCGGAACACATATTGAACATATCTCTTTAGGCACAAAGCTTATTCGGAATAGTCAATTTATAATGAACAAATCGGAACTTACAAGAACATCGTGGGATTCAATTTTAAGAGAGAAGTTTAGCCAATATACTTTTCTTGAGCTTTCCTTACATTACTACAATGTTCCGGAAAACATGGCAACTTCAATCTATTTAGAAACATAACAAAAGTGAATCATAATTAGGGAGAGCTTCATGGTTTTAGCTCACTTAGGCATTTCATCAAGCACTAGGTGTGCAAATTACACTACAAGGTTTCTACGGTGGAATCCTTTCATCCTACAACAAATTATTCACCCAATTTAGTTCGACAACCTCCCTACCACCCTTATGGGTACATTCATGCACAAAGAGTACCTTCCACACCTAAGAATCATACTTCTCATGACCTATTTATAGTCTAAATCCCGAAATTTAGGGCTAGGGAGTAGAACCGTACCTCTTATATAAAGATCTTGTGATTGGCTTCCTTGATTCTTGAAGATTGAGGCAAGAATGGACGATTAGAATGCTAGGTCTTCTCCTTCTCTCTCTAAGAAAAAAACAGATTATACCTTGTAAAATGACCCTCCAAGGCCTTATATCAAAATAGGGTCGAATAAGAAATTTTCCAAAAATGAACCCCGAAGTCAATTATGTGGTAGCAGAATCTTTATGTGGGAACCAGAATCATTTTGTGGGCAGCAGAATCGATTATATGGGCAGCAGAATTTTTCTGCAGCCAGCAAAATGATTATGCAGCCAGCAGAACTGTTTTTCAAAATTTACCCATTTTCTGCTCCATTTTCCGATGCTTATGCGGTCCGCGAAATCTTTAGTGCATTCTTCTACCTAAAAGGTCCGTACCGTGGCTCGTTTTCTACAATCCTCAAACCCATTAGCCTACCTCGGTACCACAAAACCTTAAATTATTTGGCAAATATTTACGGGACCTTACAACTCATGTACTCCGTGACACCTAGATCTTTTGGGAAGATTTTGCATTGAGTTTCGAGGTTCATATCTGGTATTTTGGGAAATTCTTAATTATTTAAACTTTCTACCACATATTTGAGTTTTAAAAATGTTGGTATGTGTGAGATGTCAGCTTGCCTAGTACTACGATAGGTGCTATTACGACAGGTCCAGTTTTGGGCCGTGACAAGTTTGTATTAGAGCCTAGGTTACATAGGTCTCATGAGTCATGAGCAGGTTTAGTAGCATCTTGCAGATCGATACAGAGACGTCTGTACTTATCTTCGAGAGGCTGCCGAACCCTTAGGAAGCTTCACATTATTGTATTCTTGTCGTGCGAATTTGTTGATTCCGGTCACTAAATTTTTGTTGTTCTATTCTCTTACAGATAGTAAGGACACGTGCTGCCGGACAGGATAGCCAACCACCAACTAGGGCCACGAAAGGCTGAGGTCGTAGTAGGGTCCGCAGTAGGGGTAGAGGTCCAGCTCGTACAACAGCTAGAACGGCACCTGCAGATCCACCAGTTGCTCCAGCTCAGGAGTATGTACTAGATATGGTTGAGCCAGTGGGGCCAACTCAGGTACCAACTATGCCCATTGTGATTCCAAGCCTTTAGGAGGCTTTCGCTCAGATTTTGATAGTGTGCACCGACCTTGCTCAGACAGTTTCTCCTGCGGTAGCCACTTCTTAGGCCGGGGGAGGCACTCAGACTCCCGCTGCCCATACACCAGAGCTGGTGATGCAGGGACTTCAGACATCGGGGGTACCACTAGTCCAATCGGTTACAGCTGCTCAGGCCCAGGCGGGTCCCGTTATGACTGATGATGAGCACTGTAGCCACGGTTCTTACAGTGCTCACTTAGGCCCGTCTTCATTCAGCGCACTACCAGTGCAGGGTTCTCACCATTCCTCGTCTACTCAGGTTTCTATAGGCAGTTCCTCGGGTTATCAGAAGCAAGAGTTCCGTCAGAGGAGGGGTTGTTTCGAGTGTGGGGACATGGGTCATATCAAGAGAGATTGCCCTAGATTGTTGAGTGGGGCTCCATAGCAGAGTTCTCGGCCGATAGTACCAGCACCAACAGTTACACTACCCATTCAGCCAACTCGGGGAGGGGCTTAGGCAGCCAGGGGTCGCCCAAGAGGGGGAGGCCAATCAGGTGGCGGTCAGGCCCGATTCTATGCTATTCCTGCCAGGCCAGATGTCGTTGCTTCAGATACGGTGATCACATGTATTGTCTTAGTGTGAAACACAGATGCTTTCATATTATTTGATCCCGGTTTTGCTTATTCCTACGTGTCCTCCTATTTTACTCGTTATTTGGATATGCCCCTTGAGTTCTTAGTTTCACTCGTTCATGTATCTCTGCCGGTGAGAGATATTATTGTTGTGGACCGTATGTACCGGTCATTTGTAGTGACTATTGGGGGATTGAAGACTAGAGTTAATCTCTTATTGTTGAGTATGGTTGATTTCGACATAATCTTGGGAATGGATTGGTTATATCCATTTCATGTTATGTTGGATTGTCACGCTAAGACCGTGACATTGGCGATGTCGGGTTTGCCAAGGATCAAGTGGAGAGGTTCTCTAGATTATGTTCCTAGCAGAGTGATTTCTTATTTGAAGGCCCAACGGATGGCTGGGAAGGGATGTCTGTCATATTTGGCCTTTGTGAGGGATGTGGGTGTTGATACTCCTATTGTTGATTCTATTCCGGTGGTGCGAGACTTTATGGATGTGTTTCTTGCAGACCTGTTGGGTATGCCGCCCGACAGGGATATTGACTTTGGTATTGACTTGGTGCCAGGCACTCAGCCTATTTCTATTCCTCTGTATCGTATGACACTAGTTGAGTTGAAAGAATTGAAAGAGCAGCTTCAGGAACTTCTTGATAAGGGGTTTATTAGGCCTAGTGTGTCTCCTTGGGATGTACCGATTCTGTTTGTGAAGAAGAAGGATGGTACTAGGCAGATGTACATTGATTATAGGCAGTTGAACAAAGTTACAATCAAGAAAAAGTATCATTTTCTGTGCATTGATGATCTATTTGACCAGCTTCAGGGAACGAGGGTGTTCTCTAAGATTGACTTGAGGTCTGGGTATCACTAGTTGATGATTCATGACTCAGATATTCTAAAGACAGCATTCAGGACCCGTTATGGTCATTATGAGTTCCTTGTGATATCTTTTGGGCTGACCAATGCCCCAACAACATTCATGCATCTGATGAATAATTTGTTTCAGCCTTATCTCGACTCGTTTGTCATAGTATTCATTGATGACATACTGGTGTACTCTCGTAGCCAGGAGGAGCATGCCTAGCATTTGAGGATTGTGTTGCAGCGGTTGAGAGAGGAGAAACTTTATGCCAAGTTCTCCGAGTGTGAGTTTTGGCTTAGTTCAGTGAAGTTCTTGGGGCACTTGGTGTCCAGTGAGGGGATTCAGGTGGATCTGAAGAAGATAGAGGCGGTTTAGAGTTGGCCTAGACCGTCCTCAACTATGGAGATTCAGAGCTTTCTCGGCTTGGCCAATTATTATCGTCACTTCATGGATGGGTTCTTGTCCATTGCATCGCCCTTGACTAAATTGAACCAGAAAGGTGCTCCTTTCAGGTAGTCAGTTGAGTGTGAGGAGAGCTTTCAGAAGCTCAAGACTGCCTTGACCATAACTCCAGTTCTAGTTTTGCCTTTAGCTTCAGGTTCTCATACAGTGTATTGTGATGCTTCTCGGATTGGTATTGGGTGTGTATTGATGCAGGAGGGTGGAGTGATTGCTTATGCTTCGCGTAAGTTGAAGCCCCATGAGAAGAACTACCTTGTTCATGACTTGGAGTTGGCTGCCATCATTCATGCATTGAAGATTTGGAGGCATTATCTCTACGGTGTGTCTTGTGAGGTTTTACTGATCACCGGAGTCTCCAACACTTGTTTAAATAAAAGGATCTAAATTTGAGGCAGCGAAGATGGTTGGAGCTGCTAAAGGACTATTCTGTATCATCCCGCAAAGGCCAACGTGGTGGCCAATGCCTTGAGTACAAATGCAGTGAGTATGGGTAGCCTTGCATTCATTCCTGTTGGTGAGAGAACTCTTGCAGTTGATGTTCAGGCCTTGGCCAACCAGTTCATGAGATTAGATATTTCGGAGCCCAGTTGGTTTTTAGCTTGTATGGTTTTTGGTCTTTCTTATATGATCGCATCATAGAGCGCCATTATGATGATCCACAATTGCTTGTCCTTAAGGATACAGTTCAACACGGTGATGCCAGAGATGTTACTATTAGGGATGATGGGGTATTAAGGATGCAAGGTCAGATTTTTGTGCCTAATGTGGATGGGCTACGTGAGTTGATTCTTGAGGAGGCCCACAGTTCGCAGTATTCCATTCACCCGGGTGTCGCAAAGATGTATAAGGACTTGAGGCATCACTATTGATGGAGAATAATGAAGAAGGATATAGTAGGGTTTGTAGCTTGGTGCCTTAACTGCCAATAGGTGAAGTATGAGCATTAGAGACCCGATGGGTTACTTCAGAGGCTAGAGATTCCAGAGTGGAAATGGGAGCAGATCACCATGGATTTTGTAGTTAGGCTTCCACGGACTTCGAGGAAGTTTGATGCTATTTGGGTGATTGTGGATCAGCTGACCAAGTTCGCGCACTTCATTCCAGTTGGGATTACTTATTCTTCAGAGCGGTTGGATGAGATTTACATCCGCAAGATTGTTCGCCTTCACGGTATGCCAGTGTACCATCATTTCAGATCGGGGCACACAGTTTACATTGCAATTTTGGAGAGCTGTGCAGCGAGAGTTGGGAACCCAGGTTGAGTTGAGTACATCATTTCACCCTCAGACGGACGGACAGTCCGAGTGCACTATTCAGATATTGGAGGACATGCTATGCACTTGTGTTATTGATTTCGGGGGTTCATGGTATTAGTTCCTGTCGCTCGCGGAGTTTGCGTACAATAACAACTACAAGTTGAGCATTCAGATGGCTCCATATGAGGCCCTATATGGGAGACAATTGCGATCTCCGGTGGGTTGGTTCGAGCCAAGAGAGGCTATGCTATTGGGTACTGACTTGGTTCAGGATGCTTTGGACAAGGTTAAATTGATTCACGATCGGATTCGCACGGCGCAATCCAGACAGAAGAGTTACGCCGATAAAAAGGTTTGGGATGTTGATTTCATGGTTGGGGAGAAGGTACTGCTCAAGGTGTCACCTATTAGGGGTGTTATGAGGTTCGGGAAGAAGGGCAGGTTGAGCCCTCGGTATATTGAGTCGTTTGAGGTTCAGAGGATTAGAGAGGTGGCTTACAAGCTTACCTTGCCATCTAGTTTGTCGAGTGTGCATCCAATGTTTCATGTTTCCATGCTCCGGAAGTATGTCGGTGATCCTTCTCATGTTTTGGATTTCAGCACGGTTCAGTTCGATGGTGATTTGACTTATGATGTGGAGCCGATGGCTATTTTGGATAGGCAGGTTCGAAAGTTGATGTCAATGGACAAAGCTTCGATGAAGGTGCAGTGGAGAGGTCAACCAGTTGAGGAGGCTACTTGGAAGACCGAGCGGGAGATGCAGAGCAGTTATCTACGCCTATTTGAGACTTCAGGCATGTTTCTAGACCCGTTCGAGGATGAACGTTTGTTTAAGAAGGGAAAGATGTAACAACCCGGGCGGTTGTTTTGAGAGTTGTTGCCCCGTTCCCCTATTTACTGCTCATTTTGTACTTTATAACTGCTATGTGACTAACTCGGGTAGTTGGTTCGGGTCCAGTGAGGTTTCGGAATGAATTGAGACACTTAGTTTTAAGGATAAAAACTTAAGTTGAAAAGGTTGACCGAATATGGACTTATGTGTAGACGAATCCGGAATGAAGTTTTGACGGTTCCGGTAGCTCAGTTAGGTGATTTTGGAATTAGGATCATATCCAAATTGTGATTTGGAGGTCTATAGTTGAATTGGACTTGAAATGACGAAAGTTAGAAATTTTGAAGTTTGACCGAGAGTGGACTTTGTGGTTACCGGGCTCGGATTGGAGTTTCGGGAGTTGGAGTAGGTTTGTGGTGTCATTTGTGACTTGTGTGCAAAATTTGGGGTCAATCGGACGTGATTTGATGGGTTTCGGTGTCATTTGTAGAAGTTGAAATTTTTTAGTTTCAATAGGCTTGAATTTGGGTGCGATTCGTATTTTTAATGTTGTTTGAGGTGATTTGAGGGCTCGACTAAGTTCGTATCGTGTTTTAGAACTTGTTGGTATAATTGGTTGAGGTATCGGGGGCCTCAGATTGAATTCGTATGGTTAACGGATCGAAAATGAGACTTATTGCATTGCTAAAGCTAGGGGTTTTCTGGTGTGATCGCACATGCGAGGGATTGGCCGCAGGTGCGATGCCGCAGATGCAACTGGATATGCGCAGGTGTGGAACTGGGCTGGCATAGGGCAAGACGAAGGTGCGACGGGGTAACCGCATCTGCGAGCAAGGATCCGCAGATACAGAGTTGAGGGGCGAGGTCTATTTCCGCAGAAGCGGATAGTGGGCCGCATAAGCACCTCTGCAGGTGCGGAACCTGTAGCGCAGATGCGGGCCCTAGGGATTTAAGTGATTTGTGCAGAAGCGGATTGTTTGCGCAGATGCGCTCCCGCAGAAGCGGGGATTTCGACCGTAGAAGTGATTGATCGGCTTAGTGGCTTCCGCAGATGCGGATGATGGAACGCAAAAGCGGTGCTGCAGAAGCGGCTAAAATTGGCTGCAGAAGCGAGAATGCTGGGCAGATTATTTAAAAAGAGGGTTCCGAGATTTTTACCATTTTTAACATTTCAAGCTCAGGAGTTGGCGATTCTTGAGTGGAGTTTTGGGGGATTTCTTGAGGTAAGTCACTTGTGGTCTAATTTATTCAATAAATGTGTTACCCCATTGATTTTCCCACCTAGTTTGTATGTATTTAAGGTGGAATTTGGGAGTTTGAGGCTAGGAATTTGGAGAGTTTAAATTGGGATTTGGGTGTCGATTTGGTGTTAGATTTTGGTAAATTTGGTATGGTTTGACTCGTGGTTGAATGTGCTTCCGAATTTTGTGACTTTTATCAGATTTCGATACGTGGGCCCCAGAGCCGACTTTAGAGTGATCTTTTGACTTTTGATTAAGAACTTGGTATTTTCTTATGGAATTAATTTTTTTAGCTCGTGTTGATTGTATCAAATTATTTATGGCTAGATTCGAGACATTCGAAGGCCGATCTTATGGAAAGGGCTTGCTAGCGGAGTGATTCAAGTTGCTTGAGGTAAGTATCGTATTTAAACTCGGTTGAGGCATTAGTTGCCTGAATTGTTGTGATAGCCACGCGCTTTTGGGTGCGCACATGTGTGGGGATGATCCCATGTGCAGGGCACCGAGGTTGTATATTCATGTTAGGGTTGAGCTCGGGCTCCTATAAGACCAGAAATAACTGTTAAGCTTTGAGCTTCGATATCTAGTATGTGATAACAATTTATGTGATCTAATTGAGCCATGATGAGTCTGCTTAGAGGATTAATCCCTGAACAAACTTGATAAATGCTTTTCATTGATGAAATTTTCGAATTTACCTACGATAGCATACTTTGCACATGCCTACACTTTAGCATGTTATTACACTAGTCTAGGGATAAGGGGAATCCTATTTCATTTATTATATACCTGTACACTTGCTTTATTTCTTCTGTATGATATTTTGGACAGGGGTCTGCAGCTATGTCGGACGGATTATGTTATTGGTACGTGAGTTGTCCGTGCGGGTCTATCTATTAATATTATTGGCACGTGAGTTGTCCGTGCAGATCCATATATTGATATTATTGATATGTGAGTGGTCTGTGTCGCACATAAGTTGTTTGTGCAGATTCTATTGTTAGTACGTGAGTTGTCCGTGCAGCATGTAAAACTTGTATTTTCTTGATCATTTATCTGATTTACTTATTTTTCTATCCCCTATATGCCATAATACTGTTGAGCAGGGCAGTCGAGAACCAGTGCACATGCACAACCGGATATTCATATCACGAAGCCTTATGGGCTAGCTTTAAATCTCACATCATGTTAATTAAGAAGGATAGAATTGTACTGATTTAACTAGTGACTTCAACCATTAAGCTTCTCTTACCTTGCCTTATTTATTTGCGATACTTATTGAGTTGGTTGTACTCACACTACACCCTGCACCTCGTGTGCAGATTCAGATATTTTCGAGCACGGCGGTCGTTGATTGTGGAATCTACCTGTTCGGAGATCATCAAGATAACTGCTTGGTGTCCTTAGACCTTGATCCTCCTTTCTTTATCTTTTGGTTTTATGTATTTAGTCTTACTTTCTAGACAGTGTACCGGACTATGTTGTTATATATGTAGAATGCTCATATATTCCGTGACACCCAGATCTTTTGGAAGGATTTTGTATTGAGTTTCGAGGTTCATATCCTGTATTTTGAAAAATTCTTAATTATTTAAACTTTCTTCCGCATATTTGAGTTTTAAAAATGTTGGTATGTATGAGATGTCGACTTACCTAGTACTACGATAGGCGCCATCACGACAAGTCGAGTTTTGGGTCGTGACACCTATAGTGCAAAATTGGATCGTGACAAAATATTGTATAAAATTATACAAAATTATATACCATGAAAATTTTCTTATACATCATGACAAACGACCCTTTACTATTTTGTTGAAAGAAATTTAACTATCTTTGAAAACAAATGCTAGTTTAACGCTAAATTGTTGTTTTCAGAAAAGAGAAAAGTATTTCAATTATGTTTTCTCTACTCTTTAGTTTCCCATTATTTGTAGTACTAGTTTTAGGACGCTTTGCACGGGCGCCCCTATATTAATAAGTACATACTTTTTTAAAAATGCACAAATATTATTAAACAATGTCCTTAAATTTTAAAATAAAAATTTTAAAAAGTGAAAGTTCATGAAAATAATGAATATTATAAAGGTTGCCATTCGAGTTCTTCTTTGGACGTAGAAGCTGAAGGTGCCGTTCTTGATTGACGGCCACCGTCGTTGACGTCGTTGGCGTCATGGGGCTTCGACAAGTTAAAATTATATCTCATGCTCAAATGTTATTCTCCTCCTCCTCCGCCTTGGAGTTTTGGATTCTCCCGTTGTTGCTAAAGCAAATAGAAATTATTTTCATTTCAAATTTTAGGCATTTGTTTCATAAATAGGTGAAAAAACTCATTCTAAAACAAAAACAACTACACTAAATTTTTCATTTTCTTAGCCATACGACACTAGTGAAACTTTTAGTTTTTTTTGAAGACTTAAAAACTTTTTATTTAATACTTAGGGGTTGTTTGGTACAAAAAAAAATAGGTTATTCATGAATTATAATGCAAGAATTAGTAATGTAAGGATTAATAATACTTGAGAACTGTATCTTATTGGGCGTTTGGTTCTCTACACTAAAATTGCATAGACAAAATACTATTTAAATATTTATTTATTTTTAAACTAAAAAGTAAAAAGCAATGAGTTTATACTTATACCATTGGATGCTTGATCTTCATTTGCTTATAGGAAAAAGACAAGGATAATTTTATCCTTTTTGTATTTCATCTATGTACAAGTTGTACATGAATTAGTTATCTCATATTATTGGTAGTACAAGATAATACACCAATGAATATATTAAGTTATACTAGAATTAGTTGTACATGATTCAGAATATAAATCAAACGTTGAATAAAGTGCATGCATTGTATGTGCCAGTAGCATTAGTTTCACAGTATAGATAAGAACACCCCTCACGGAAAATAAAATTGTAATACTATAGTTTCGTATATGATAAGTATAAAACACAATTAAAATATGCTACTCCTAAATCACAATGGATTAAAGTTGCATGTGACCTCATAATGTTTCTTTTTTACAAATAGAAAAATTATGCATGGGTTTACTTATTCTTAAAAAATAATCAAGGTGGAATAGAACGTCACGAGGCAAAATTGGACGATTTTGACAAATAATCACTTTAGGGAAAAATTGAGGATTACCTATACAACACAAAAATTTACCCATCAATACATATTTTCTCCTATTTATAATGGTGCCCTTTAAAATAATTACTCTTTATACCCTTTTTAGTTCCTAGATTTCATATTAACATAACTTGCTCCTTATTATTTTCCTCATTTTTTCTCCTTTTCTTTTATTTTCTTTTTATTTTAATTTTTTCCACTCTTTTTTCTCCTTTGCTTTTATTTTCTTTTTCTTTTAATTTTTTCCACTCCTTTTTCTCCTTTTACTTTTTATTTCTATTCTTTCTATATCTTTTTCTCCTTTTCATTTTTTTCTTTATTTTTTCTCCCTTTCTAATTTCATTCATTTTTTTTTATTTTCTTTTCTCCATAACCTGATTTTATTCACTTTTTTCTCCCTTTTTATAATTAAAACATATTATTGATATAGTACATCTTCGTTCGCTCCTTTTTTTCTTTTTCCTATATAATTTTCAAAGTATACCTTGTTTTTTTAACTTCTCTATATTATTTATCAGAAAATAACTTATTCAATATACTTTCTTTTATTTTTCTCTTTAATAAATATGTATATCACTACAAATATTTCTAGCATATACAACAATAACAACAACAACAACAACAAAAAATCCAGTAATTTTTCACAAGTGGGGTCTGGGGAGGGTAAGATGTACGCAGCCGTACCCCTACCTGGAAGGGCAAAGAGGTTGTTTTCGATAGACCCTCGGCTGGAGAAATGATGCAAAAAGTAATAGCAACAAGTAAAAATAACAACAAGATAAAAATAAGACTGAAACCAAGAAGGCAGTTGAACTCTAAATAGTAATAGCAATCTATGAATAAAAGGATATCATACTAACACTAATGCTAGCGAACTGTGTAATTTCTAGCATATAGTATATCAAAATAGTATACTAGTGTAACAAAAATATATATCAATATAATAAAATAATATATTAGTATTTAATATTATTGTAAAATATTTTATGCAATAGTATACTAGAACGTTATATAATAAATAGGTATATTGTTATAGTATGTCTATTTCTACACTTACTTCTTGTACTGTGAACAATACTGCAACGACTCGGCTGGTCATTTTGTATATTTGAGCCCCGTTCCTCTAGTTGATACTTTCCGTATGTGTGCTTGTGGTTTTGTAATTTGCGTTGTTGTCACGACCCAAAATTTCACCACAGGCGTCGTGATGACACCTAGTCTCTAAGACTAGGTAAACCGATTTAGATTACCTTTTGAAGTCATTTTTTTTTTAAATAAGTAACCAAAACTAACAGCGGAACAAATATGAATGTACAACCTCCCGAGACTGGTAGTATTGAGTCGCGAACTCTAACTGAATACATGGAATGATCATAAGGACCGAATATACAATAATGTTTGATTAAAATTTAACAGTACAATGAAATGAAAAGACTCCAAGGGACTGTGACGACAAAGCAGCTCTACCTTGAATCCTTACGGTGCCGCTTTAACTCTGCTCAAGTCTGATATCTCCAATACCTGGCTCTGCACAAAAATGTACAGAAGTGTAGTATGAGTACACCACGGTCGGTACCCAGTAAGTATCAAGACTAACCTCAATGGAGTAGAGATAAGGTACAGTCAAGACACTCACTAGTCTAATAACCTGTGCAATATAATATACAAAATACTAGGAAACAGATAGCAATAAGGGCAAGATAAAACAACTAGTAGTATACGCAGCAAGACAACAAGAATACCATAGATATCACTCAACAATTTATAAATACATGTATGCCCAATTAATTCAAGTTTTTCGAATAAATATCCTTCACATATAATTCTTCTAAATAACTCTCTTTCAAATGTAGTTTTCTCAAATAATTATTTTTCAAATATAATTCTTTCAATAAATATTTTCAAATATAATTTCCTCAAATAAATATCTTTCAAATACAATTCTTTCATATAATTCTTTTTGAATAAAAATCCTTCCAAATAAATATTTTGAATATAATTCTTTCAATTAAAAAAAGTTATCATGTGACACCTCATTTTATAATCATAAAAATACGGGTCTCAACCCATTTTAATATTTTTACGGCACCTCGTGCCCATAATTAAATCATCATATTTCCCCGACACCTCGTGCCCTCATTTCATATCACAACTGCATGGACAATTCACGTGCTAATTATCATTATCATTCCATCACAGCACCTCGTGCCCACATTTTATATCACAATTGCACGGATAATTCACGTGCCAAATATCCTCATTATTTACTCACGGAACCTCGTGCCCATATTTCATTTTATAATCTGCATGTCAATGGACACATGCTCTCAATTTCAACATAAATCAGATTGTTATCAATTTACCAATAACAAGACAAATTGTACAAGGTATAAAAATAAACACAAGCAAATCACAACATCACATGAAGATTATCAACACCACAACCCCACATCATCGCATATCGTCCCTGACAATAGCCACCCTTATCACTCCTATAGCCGCCCTTATCGCTCCGCCCAGACAATATCAATAGCCACCCTTATCGCTCCTATTGCCACCCTTATCGCTCCGCCCATACAATATTCCAACAAACATAACAACAGTGAAATACCACCCTTATACTCACATAATATCAACGGTAAAATGCCACCCTTATCTCCCCAAAATAATAACTCACACAATACAATAATTTACAGAGAATTAACACAGCAACATAATAAAAATCAATTCATATCACAATTTGCCCAATGGCCACAATCAAATTCCAAAGATATATCAAAATTAATTAATTTCACAACAAATAGCCTAAGGCTCCACACAATGTATATAACACCCAGAAACAATCAATAGAGATAGAGATTACTCAGCATAAAGCAAAGCCTTCATTAATGTAAATTTAGATAATTATATTAACACTTCTTCTTAAGCTCGCTTAAATTAATTATTTGCATAAGAAAATTCATATTGAAATTAATTTCGAAGAAATATTAAACCAACAATACTCACGAAATTTCATAAATATTTCAAGTAACAATCACATCAAATTATCATATAAAAACATATTCAACAATAAGGATTTAAGAATGGCAAACAGATGGTTTAATAATTTTTCACCATTTCCCAATTTACTACACAATAATGCCTAAGACTTTAATTCAATGAATTTTGCACGTATAAGCCCGAGTACGTACTCGTCACCTCGCGTACACGGCTTTTCACATTTCACAAATGACACATAAGACTCAATGCCTAAGGGGTAATTCCCCCACTCGGGGTTAAGCAAGACACTTACCTTTTTGAAGTTATGCCGGTATTTTAAAATCGTCTTCTTGCTTGAATTGACCTCCGGGCCGTTCAAATCTATCCAAATTAATTGTATAACTTCATTAAAATTCATCGAAAATAATTTCGGATAATAATATGTCGACTTAAAAATTTATTCCAAAAAGTCAACAAAAGTCAACGCGGGACATGCCCCTCGGAACCCGACAAAATTTTTATGAAATTCGAACACCCATTTCGATACGAGTTCAACCATACCAATTTTATCAAATTCCAATAAGAACTCGACCTCCAAATCTTAAATTTTCGTTTTTGGAAGATTTTATAAAAATCTTGATTTCTTCCATTTAAATCCGAATTAAACGATGAATATAATCACATATTCATGAAATATAATCACTTTAGGATATATAACACTTACCCCAACCAAGTTTGTGAAGAATCCCTCCAGAATCGTCCAAATCCAAGCTCCAAAAATTCCAAAACGAAATGCCAAAAATGGCCAAGTTCCATCCTTATGTTTCTGCCTAGTTTCGCACTTGCGGACTAATTTTCGCACCTGCGTGCTCGCTTTTGCGAGCGAAATCTCGCTTCTGCGAAGGCCACTGCCAACAAACACATCGCACATGCGGAATCCTTTCCGCTTCTGCGCATTTCGCAGGTGCGATGCAACATGCGCATCTGCGCAAACAGCCGCTTTTGCGCCTTCCTTTCCCGCTTATGCGGTTCCGCAGGTGCGGGATTTTCTTCGCACCTGCGACCACTGCCATGCCCTTCCATCTTCGCTTCTGCGATGGCTCCCTCGCTTCTGCGTGGTCGCACCTGCGTCCAAAATTCCGCAGGTGCGATTCCAACAGCTGCTGCCATTTTCTAGCAGCTTCTTCCAAGTCTTAATTGCTCCGTTAACCTTCCGAAATCCACCCGAGGCCCCCGGGACCTCAACCAATTATACCAACATATTCCAAAATACAATACAAACTTAGTCGAGGCTTCAAACCACATCAAACAATGCCGAAATTACGAATCGCGAGTCGAATCGAATTATAAATTTTCAAATCCTCCAACTTCTATATTTTGCGCCGAAACGTATCAAATCAATCCGGAATGACTTCAAATTTTGTACACAAGTCATAATTGATGTAATGGAGCTATTTTCATTTCCGGAATCGAAATCCGACCTCATTATCAAAAATTCATTCTTCGGTAGGATTTTCCAAAATCTTCTATTTTCCAACTTTCGCCAAAATGCGTCGAATTTCCCTACGTACTTCCAAATAATTTTTCGGACACGCTCCTAGGAGAAAAATCACCGTACGGAGCTATTGACATCATAAAAATTCCATTCAGGAGTCGTTTGCTCAAAAGTCAACTCTCCAGTCAACTCTTTTTATTTAGGCTTCAAAATGAGAATTTTTCTTTAAATTAAATTCCGAATCTTCCAAAAAGCAAACTCGACCACACACGCGGGTCATAATACATATTGCGAAACTTCTCGAGACCTTAAGTCACTGGACGGGGTGCTAATTCCTAAAACGACAAGTAGGGTCGTTACATTCTCCACCTCTTAAACAAACGTTCGTCCTCGAACGTTCTAAGAATTATTCTGAGGTTACCAAATTGATGATTTTACTTTTACACATATACTCACGGTTGATTCCACGCTACTGCATTTGAGATTTTTTTCTTTTATCCATATTTGAAACTTTAAGGCCATTTTCTTACACTCCAATATTTTCAAAAGGCCCGATTTTTCACAACAACGCACAGTATTAGTCTCAACTGGCTATAGCAACTTGTACATATGCACACATCAATTTTCTCGATAATGTTGAAGTAATTCAAAACTTTCTCTGGGGTGCTACATTATTCCCCGCTTAGGATCATTCGCCCTCAAACACATAACATATTTATCTTTTTCTTTGCAAATCCCACTCCTCCAAATTTTTACTAACTCCCAAATTTTTCAGAAATTTCGGTAGAGTCTCTCCTGTAATTGGGCCTATCCACCTGCCAGAGTAACACTAAAAACAACTCCTAACAACACATCCACAACCCAAAAAATACCACAAGGTATATATCAATAACACCAATCTCGGTATCACAAGCACTGCATTATCATAATGATATCAGGACATGAAGCACATAATATGTATGCTTATCACCACATCTTTGGTCTTAAAAACTGTTCATAATTAATTCCAACATCATCAATTAATCTCATATTAACCACCACCCCATTACGAATTTTCATAACATTGACAACAGAATGTGAGGCATGAAGACCTCATGATTACTTACTCGGATTAATGAGTCACATTTAACGCCATATGGGCACTCACCTCATAGGCTAAAACTCAATGTTTACAACACGAAAATGGCTGAATATGAACAAAAAGATATACAAGAATTATCAAATAAGCCTAACAGGCATGACTCCCTATTAATATTATTGTACAAATTAAATTTCACAAAGGGAGAATTTTAAACTTATACATATTTCACCACAAGAACCTCGTCCTTACATAACTTCCACCACGACTTGTAGCCTGGTTTAAATATTTCACATCATATATAAAATGTGAAAATCTCGTCCTCAACTCCGAATCACAAGTATTTTGCACATTGTGCCAACTGAAATTTCAATTTCCTTTCTTTCTTCTTTTCAATATATTTCATAACAGTTTTCACAATACATAATGAACCCTTATACCGGTAGGGCATATAATTCATAAAGATTGGAATCAATTATTCCTAAACATATTAAACCCACTCAATGGTGTACAAAAATAAATGACAGACATGGGCTCACACCTTCAAATCTCCAAACAGGGATAAACCTATAAGTGAGTCACAAATTTATGAAGCTCACCCATAAGTGGAGCATAATAGGAGGACTCACCTCAAAATTCAGAACCGAATCAAATTAAGGAAAATATCCTTTTATAATAAAAATCAAGATCGTACCTGTAACGACACCATCTGGTGTATTGGCCTCAACCAAATCATAGGGATGAAATCAACAGGTCGGGCCTCCACCTCTTAGGTGTCCACTACCCGCCTCTCCTCCACCTCTAGCTGACTGTGCACGTGGAGAATCGACTGGAATAAAGCTTGTAGTTGGAGTGTTCTGATGAAATCCACCCCTCCCAAGTCTGGGACAATCTCTCATGATATGCCTAGTATCACCACACTCATAACAACCCCTCTGAGATCGCGACTGCTTGTACTGAGTCTGTGTCGGATAACTGAAATAACCACTGTAAGAATCTCATATTGGTGGTGCACTATAAATTAGAGCACCCCGAATAATCTGATGTGCGGACTGGGCCGACCGATTGCTCGAGCCTCCGCTATAATGGGTCCTAGCTAAAGAGTAAAATCCACTGAACCCTCCAGATATTCGAGACCTTTTGGCCTACTTAGACTCTCTTTCCTCGCCTAAAACACCCTCAATCTTCCTTGCAATCTCCACTACTTGTTGAAATGGAGCATCAGCTTGCAACTCTCGAGCCATGCATATTTTAATATCATAATCGAGCCCCTCAATGAATCTGCGGACCCGTTCTCTGATTATAGGAACTAAGATAGGTGCATGGCGCGCTAACTCACTGAACCTGATAGCATATTCTGACACTGTCATAGTGTCCTGACGTAACCATTCAAACTCTGTGTGCACGCATCTCAGAGAGTCCGGGGAACAAACTCTTTCAAGAACATTTCCGAAAATTGAGCCCAAGTTGGTGGTGTGGCATTGGCGGGTCTACCTTCTTCATAGATTTGCCACCACCGATACGCTGCGCCTGACAATTGAAATGTAATAAAGGAAACTCCGCTCACTTCCACAATACCTATGGTGCGGAGAATACTGTGACAATTCTCTAGAAATTCTTGGGCATCCTCTGTAGCTGTGCCACTGAAAATTGGTGGATTATATTTCTTAAACCTTTCAAGTCTCTTTTGTTCTTCTTCTGATGTCTTGGGCTTGACCTCAGGCCAAACCGGAATAACAGGTTGTACCGGTGCTACACCCGGAACCTGACCAACGTGAACCTGCTGCTCTAGAGTTGTGGTAGGAGTCAGAGCTACTCCCCCAATTTGTGGAATGTTTGGTGCAACAGAGATCAATCCCGCCTGAGTTAATATGCCAAACATACTCAGGAACTGTGCTAATGTCTCTCGAAGTCCGGGGGTAACAACAGGTGCTTCTGGTACCTGTCCCCCAACCGGAGCTACTAGTGGCTCCTCAACTATTGTTCTGACAGGTGCTCTAGTCGCAGCTCGTGCCCTTCCTCGTCCTCTACCTCGACCTCTACCTCGGCTTCGGTCTCTTGCAATCCTAGCAGTATGTGCGGATGTATGTTCAGCTAACCCAGTAGCACGTGTCCTCACCATCTGTGATAGAATGGAGATGCAAAGGTTAAAATTCCAAATTTAATAAATTCCGCACGACAGGATTGAAAGAAATGGAAATTTCCTAACAGTTTTGCAGCCTCTCGAAGATAAGTACAGACGTCTCCGTACCGATCCACAAGACTCTACTAGACTCGTTTGTGGTTCGTAGAACCTATGAACCTAGAGCTCTGATACCAACTTGTCACGACCCAAAATCCCACCACAGGCGTCGTGATGACACCTAGCCTCTAAGACTAGGTAAGCCGATTTAGATTACCTTTTGAAGCCATTTGTTTTTAAAAATAAGTAACCAAAACTAACAACGGAATAAATATGAATGTACAACCTCCCGAGACTGGTAGTACTGAGTCACGCACTCTAACTGAATACATGGAATGATCACGAGGACCGAATATACAATACTGTTTGATTAAAATTTAACAGTACAATGAAATGAAAAGACTCCAAGGGACTGCGATGACAAAGCAGCTCTACCTTGAATTCTTACGGTCCCGCTTTAACTCTACTCAAGTCTGATATCTCCAATACCTGGCTCTGCACAAAAATGTGTAGAAGTATAGTATGAGTACACCACGGTCGGTACCCAGTAAGTATCAAGACTAACCTCAATGGAGTAGAGACAAGGTACAGTCAAGACACTCACTAGTCTAATAACATGTGCAATATAATATACAAAATACTAGGAAACAAATAGCAATAAGGGCAGGATAAAACAACTAGTAGTATGTGCAGCAAGACAACAAGAATACCATAAATATCATTCAACAATTAATAAATACATGTACGCCCAATTAATTCAAGTTTTTCGAATAAATATCCTTCACATATAATTCTTCCAAATAACTCTCTTTCAAATGTAGTTTTCTCAAATAATTATTTTCAAATATAATTCTTTCAATAAATCTTTTCAAATATAATTTCCTCAAATAAATATCTTTCAAATACAATCCTTCCATATAATTCTTTTTGAATAAAAATCCTTCCAAATAAATATTTTGAATATAATTCTTTCAATTAAAAAAAAGTCATCATGTGACACCTCATTTTATAATCATAAAAATACGGGTCTCAACCCATTTTAATATTTCCACGGCACCTCGTGCCCATAATTAAATCATTATATTTTCCCGACACCTCATGCCCTTATTTCATATCACCGTACGGAGCTATTGACATCATAAAAATTCCATTCAGGAGTCGTTTGCTCAAAAGTCAACTCTCCGGTCAACTCTTTTCATTTAAGCTTCAAAATGAGAATGTTTCTTTAAATTAAATTTCGAATCTTCCGAAAATCAAACTCGACCATACACGCGGGTCATAATACATATTACGAATCTTCTCGAGACCTTAAGTCACTGGATGGGATGCTAATTCCTAAAACGACAAGTAGGGTCATTACAGTTGTTGGTTGGTTTGGCTTGAGAAAGATTTGAGAGTGAATTGAGACACTCATTCTCATTTTGGGAGCTTAAGTTGTAAGAGTTGACCAAGATTTGAGTTTTGCATAAACAACCTCGGATTGGTGTTTTAATGGTTCCAATAGGTTCGTATGATGATTTTTGACTTAATCATCTGTTCAAAATAGAATTTAGAGGTTCCTAGGATGTTTTGGCTCTGTTTGCCGAAAGTGGCAATTTGAAGGTTTGGAGAGTTCATAGGTTTGACTGGGGGGGAGGGGTTGACTTTGATGATATCAGGTTTAAATTATTGTTCCAAAATTTGGAGTAGGTTTGCTATGTCATTTGGAACTTCTGTGGAAAGTTTGGTTAAAATACCAATTGGTTAGGCTTGAATCAGATGCTTGGTTGCAAGTTAGAAGTTTCTGATATTAAGAGAGTAATTTTGATTGTAGTATTGATATTATTCGTGGTATGTCGAGCCCTTGGACAAGTTTGGATAAGGTACTGGGACTTGTTGTCATGATTGGACGGTGTCCCGGAGGGCTCGGGTGTGATTCGAGGTGGTTCTAGACCATTTACCTTTTGTTTTGAGTTGGCTGGTTTTTTGGTGTTTAGCTGCTTTGCGATCATGGAGCTTGTTATGTGATTGCGGAGAAGGGGGAGCTGGCAGACGGGGGTTTATTCTTCGCATTCGTGAGTATATGGTCGCGTTCGCAGAGGGATGAAGGCAAACGCTTCGCATTCGCGTGCAAGGGTCACGTTCGCGATGGAGTGGTGCCAAGCATCATGATTGCCTTCGCGTTCGTGGATAGGGTCCCACGTTCGCGTAGTCTTAACATGATTGTAACAATCTAACCAGTCATTTTGAGCATCTGCATTCTGTTCGGCTGTTTGAAGTCTTGAGTAGCTTCAAATGATGTATTATGACTTGTGCGAATCGTCGGTTTTAGTTTTCAGGTGCCTCGAGATGGATTTGGAAGAATGAATCTCGTGTTAGAAGATTTAAGTTGGAAGAGTTGACCAAGTTTGACTTTTATGTATTTGATCTCGGATCGGAATTTTGATGGTTCCGTTAGGACCGGATGGTGATTTTTGACATAGACGTATGCCCAGATTTGTAGTTGGATGTTTATTGAAGGTTTTGGCATTAATTGCGAAAGTTGACAATTTGAAGGTTTGGAAAGTTCATAAGTTTGACCGGAATTGATGATATCGGGTTCGTATTTTGATTCTGAGAGTTAGAATAGTTTCTTTATGTCATTTGGAACTTGTGTGCAAAATTTGAGGTCATTCCGAGTGGATTTGACATGATTCTGCACGAGTTTTGGAAGTTGAAAGTTCAAAAGTTCATTAAATTTGATTTGCAGTGCGATTCGAGCTTTTGATGTCGTTATGTGTGATCTGAGGCCTCAAGTAGGTCGATGTTATGTTTTTGGACTTGTTGGTATGCTCAGACGGAGTCCCGAGGGGCTCGGATGTGTTTCAGATTAATTTCAGGGCATTTCGGAGTTTCATGAGATTGTAGGTTTTCTGGTGTTTCTGTTGTGCTTTGCGATCGCGAGAGAGGGGACGCAATCACGGTGTGTATTTTGTCAGTGGAGTTGTTTGTTCAACGCGTTCGCGAATGAGACATTACGTTCGCGTATAAGGAATTTGGCCGAAGGAGATTTGTGATTCGCGTTTGCAATGGACCTTACGTGTTTGCAGAGGGTGGCCTGGTCTGTGCATCGCGTTCGTGAGGACTGGGACGCGAACGCGAATGCGAATGGTTATTCATTGGATGTGGAGTTGTGCTTCACGAATGCAAGGCTGTTATCGCGTTCGCGAAGGGTATCTCTAGAACAGTGTTATAAAGTACTCTATTTTGAAGGTTTCGATCCTTTTATCATATTTTGAGCTATGAAGCTCGGATTTGGGCTATTTTGGAGATGATTTTCACCACATGGATTGGGTTAAGTGTTTTGTACTCGATTTTGATTATATTCCGGGATTTCATCTTCGTTTTTGGCATTTGATTGATGATTTCAAAAGAGAAATTGGGGGATTTTGTCTAAACTTTCATAAACTAAATTTTGGAGTGTTAAACATTGATTCAGAGTCAGAATTGAGTAAAATTAGTATGGTTGGAATCGTAATTGAATGGGTTATCGAATTTTGTGAGTTTTGTCGGGTTCTGAAGTGCAAGCCCGAATTTGACTATTCGGTTGACTTTGAGTAAATGTGTAAAGATTCGATATTTATCGGTTGGGTTTGCTTCCTATGACATTATTTGAAGATTTTGAGTTGCTTTTGGCTAGTTTTGAGCCATTTGGAGGATGATTTGAGCGGGACGACACTTCTAGTGTATCTATTTATCTTGTTTGAGGTAAGTATCTTGCCTAACTTTGTTGGAGGGATTTTTCCCATTAATTAATATTGTTTGATACATACGGGGTGATGCATATATGAGGTGATGAGCGTATATGCATTTGCTAGGGTTAATCATGCTCGTGGGTAAATTATACAATTGTTTGTGCCTTGTAGAATTATGTGACCTTCTTATTTCATGTTTTACTTGACTTCTATATTACTAAGAATATGAAGTTAAATGATAGAAACCATGATTTAGCTTATTGTAATTTGATTAAAAATTTGACTTTTGTAAAATTATTGAGGTGCTAAATTCGATCGTTATTATACTTAATCACAAACACATCACTACAACTGTTATTCTTGAGATATTGGATTCTATACTTGAGTTGAAGATTATTTTTTGAGTCTTATTGAAATACTTGAACAATAAGGTTCTTAAGGTTTGTTGAATTGTTATTGGCTTGAAAGCTGTGATTGATGTTCATTTGGAATATTCGATTAATCACTCTCCTTGATGTTATTCATGCTTCCTATCTTGCTTGTTATTGATATACATGTGCTTAGTGAGGAAGAGTGTAAAGCACGAAGGGTGATGCCGTGCCATTTCATATACATTATCAGAGTGTAAAGCACGAAGGGTGATGCCGTGCCATTTCATTTACATTATCATATGAGGATAAGAGTAAAAGCACGAAGGGTGATGACATGCTATTTTATTTACATTATCATGTGAGGATGAGAGTAAAAGCACGAAGGGTGATGCCGTACCATTAGTTTTATATTATCATGTGTTCATGGCTCGAAGGGTGTTTCCTTGCAGGCGAGGACGAGAGACATGCATTATGTTGTGATATCTTTTCCTTGTGTAGACATTCATGCCTTTATCTCGAGTTGTTACTGTTGCACCTATATTTTCTATGTGACTTGTCGTTGTTGTTCTCTCTTTGTCCTTTATCTCAATTGTTGCTGTGTTGTCCATCCCTTCTATCTGTTTAACTTGCAAATATCATGCTTTCCTTATTCTTTGTCATATCTACATCTATGCCGTTTCTCATTTGTATAACTTTTGTATAAGCCTTCTACCATGATAGTTACTCATGCCTTCTATTTGTTTAGATTAGAAAGATTATGCTTTCCTTCATGGTTGTTATATCTACATCTAAGCCTTTTACCATGTTAACTAGTGAAATCTATATTCCTCTATCTTAAATGCTATCATTACTTCTATGCGTCCTATCTAGTCTGTTATTGTTGCCCATATACACTGCGTTATTCGTTATTGCTACCTGTGTAACTCCCACTTTATCATTATTGTTATTGACATTTCCTTCACCTGGTTGGTACTGTTATGCTCGGTGAGGAAGAGATAAATGTACGAAGGGTATTGCGGTGCCAATTGATTTGACTTACATTCATATATTTGGTAAGGATGAGATAAATGAACGAAGGGTGTTGCCATGCCAAACGATTTGATATCGTCATGACCCAAAATCCAACTAGTCGTGATGACACCTAATCCTACCCTCTAGGCAATCCAATTAACAACCATCCGATTTAATGAGATTTATGGAGACAAATAAATAATAAAATAACTGAACCTTAATACATTTACCAAGGATTGGTAGTACAAATTGTGAGCTTCTAAGTTTTAGATTTTTACAAACCTGAATTGAAATAATTACAACATCCGTTTGAAATGTAAATGAACAGAATTCGAACCTAATGCTACCAAGGACAAGTGATAGCCGTAACTGGAACTTAGGTACATCTTCAAATCCAGCTCCCGCCGTACATAGCAGCATCAACATCCAACATCTGCACACAAGGTGCAGAAGTGTAGTATGAGTACAACCGACCCCATGTACTCAATAAGTAATAAACCTAACCTTAGGTTGAAAGTAATGATGAGCTGGACAAGGGTCAGAGTCCAACTCCAATAACCAGCAATAGTTCATAACAATCATAATGTAAATAGTGCAAGACAAATAACCCAGAGGTATGATGCTCAACTCGGTCACAGTTACGGGAAAATAGGTATATTTTTCAAATAAAATAGTAAAACCCAAATCTTTTACCGAATGCACCAAAATATGAGTAAGTTTGTAAAAATGTGATTGTCTCTCCAAAACCTTTCAACAGTTAAATGTTTCATTATCAAATGGCATGAGGAAAGTACGTCTTTATGCCTACATGTTAATGTGTATGAGAAGTCACGAATGGCGTGATATCGTACATCATGAGAAAAATGCATCTCTATGCCTGTATGTCGAGTGTGCACGTTGAGTACAATACAACACAGTGAAAAACAATATGCATACTCTCAGAGTATCAATCCACTCAGTCCTCCCAGTCACTCAGTCCTCCGAATCACTCAGTCCTCACAATCATTCAGTCCTCACAGTCACTCAATCCTCCCAATCGCTCGGTATTCGCATTCACACTCAATAGGTACCTGGGCTCATTGTGAGTGTGCGGACTCCGGAGGGGCTCCTTCAACCCAAGCGCTATAATAAGCCAATCATGGCATAAATCAAAATAACATGTTGCGGCGTACAGCCCGCTCCCATAAATATCACTCACAAACATGCCCTCGACCTCACTCAGTCATCAATATCTCCAGTCTCTCGGGCTCTCAAGAATCATGATAATCAGCCCAAACAATGAAGGTATAATGTATCAATAAAGGACAACAGAGACCGAGATAGAATATGCAGTAAAAGCTATGACTGCATACAAAATGACAGTTTAGCAAATAAAACAACATATAACACGACCTCTGCGGGTCCCTATAGTACCAACACATATCCTAAGCATGATTTTCTAACATGAGTGGCATCTTAATTTCTTTAACACATGATGAAAATATGTATAACGACAAGATAAATTAGCTATGTAGTTCTATGGAATCGTCCAAGTCACAATTCTTACGGTGCACGTCCACACGCCCGTCACCTAACATGCGCGTCACCTCAACACCAATCACATAACACATAATTCGGGGTTTCGTACCCTCGGTACTAAGTTTAGAAGTGTTACTTACTTCGAACAAGCCAAATCCAATACCGAGCAAGCCAAACGATGCTCCAAAAATTCCACCCCGCACGTATCGACCTCCGAACAACTCAAAACTAGCCAAAAGCAACTCAAATACATCAATAAAGCCTAAGGAAACAATTTCCAATGATAAAGGTAGAGTCTTTAATCAAAAGCCCAAAGTCAACCAAAACGTCAAACTCGGGCCCGTACTTCGGAACCCGAATAAACTTACAAAATCTGACAACCCATTCAATTACGAGTCCAACCATACTAGTTTCACTCAAATCCGATTCGAATAGATGTTCAAAATTCAAAATTTCACTCTATGAAACTTTAGACAAAACTCCCCAATTTTCTCTTTAAAAATCATAATCGAAATGCCAAAAGCGAAGATAGGTTCATGAAATATAACCAAAACCGAGTAGAGAACACTTACACCAATGCATGTGGTGAAAGTCGCCTAAACAATATCCCAATTCCTAAGTGTAAAGCTCAATATGTGATAAAAATGGCCAACCCTCGATATGTGTAGAATCTGCCGAGCATTTCCGCATATGCGGTCACTTTGTCGCATCTGCGGATAATTCTCACTTATGCGAAGCCCTATGAAGACCAGACTTCCGCACATGCGGTATTTTCCCCCATTATGCGGACATGCAGGTGCAAGAAACAACTCATGCTTTTGCGGCTCAAAATTACACTTCTGCGGACTCGCAGATGCACCCATCATTCCGCCTCTGCGATATTCCTCACCCAGCTATCACCTCACTTCTGCGACTCCTTTGTCGCTTCTGAAACCATCGCACCTGCGCAAACAAGCCGCAGGTGCGATCACACCAGATTCTGCCACCAACAACCTTAGCTAAATATTTATTCAAACGATCTGAACTTCGTCCGAAACTCTTTCGAGCCACTCGGGACCCCGCCCAAATATACCAACTAGTCCTACAACATAACGCGGACCTACTCGAGGCCCCAAATCCCGCATAACAACATCGAAAAGACGAATCACACCTCAATTTGAACTTAAATAACTTTGAACTTTCAACTTCCAAAATTCGCACCAAAACATATCAAATCAACCCGGAATTAATTTAAATTTTTGCACACAAGTCCCAAATGACATAACGAAGCTATTCCAATTCCCGGAACCACAATACGAACCCGATATCGTCAAAGTCAACTCTCGCTCAAACTTATAAACTTTTCAAGCCTTCAAATTTCAAACTTTCGCCAATTAGCACCGAATCCTTCTAGAAATATCCAAATGCAAATCCGGGCATACGCCCAAGTCCAAAACCACCATCCGGACCTAACGGAACCTTCCAAACTCTGGTTTGGGGTTAAATTCACAAGAGTCAAACTTAATCAACTCTTCCAACTTAAAGTTTTAATCATGAAATTCATTCTTCCTATGAATAACTTGAAAACCAAAACCGACGATATACAAGTCATAATACATCAGACGGAGCTACTCATGCCCTCAAACTACCGAGCGAAGTGCAAATGCTCAAAATGACCGGCCGGGTCGTTACATCCTCTCCCACTTAAACATATGTTTGTCCTCGAACGATCCAAGAGTCGTTCCAAAGCCATCAAATCGCCGTGTAACCTTACCATGTACATATTCGGGGTGATCCCACGTCACCCTAATTCATATAAGCATGACAACACAACCAAACTAAAGATCCTTAATCCAACCTTAACACATAAACCTTGGAACCTAATTTCCAACATCCGAAATTCCCTACAAGACCCGAATCTCGCATCCACACACTGTATAAGTCTAAATAAGCTATATCAAGCCATAATCATAGCCCAAGATGAAATCACATGATATACCACATAACTCAAATACTCATAGCAATAATTTTCGACCACAATAACTGCTCGAAACAAATCCGGTACCAGCAATAAACCTCATATCAAATAAAACCTCGTTCTAAAACCTTTGTGCACTGCCAATGATGAAAGAAACACGCAGAAATGCATAACCACTTATCAGATCAACACGTCATGGAGCTCCCCCTCCTTTGACAAGAACTATAGCCGATTTCTAAGCCGATCAACGACATTATCCTTCCAAATATAATGCAAACAAATCCGATAGCACCTATTTTAGGTCCAATGACCTTACTATCAAGCACAACTATCCTATTGACATGCCACACCAATACTACTTAGAATCACCACATGTGCAATCCGTGCACTAATGAGCAACAACTCAAATGTACCCAAAATGGAAAATGACACAAATGAGAGAACTGCCCCGCAAACTCAACAAGTACTACCACAACCGCAATGCTATGAACCCATCATACATGGTAGAACCAAGACCCACAAATCTAATACAAAGGATCATATCCCAACATAACTTCTCTACAATGCGTGACCCCATCCAAACACTGGTCCAAATGAAAGGCCTCAAGTCACAATGCTCAAAATCAACAATCACGCGCAATTTGACGTCTAGTACTGAAAGTGCATGACCATAACCACGGAGAAGAGAATAACACAATACCACAGTCCAGAAAGAACATAACCAATGCACAAATCAATTATTCAACATCTTAATACCCATCTCGATCAAATTCCATTATAAGGCCCAAATAGAACTGCACCATGTGTGCTTATAACCAACAAATCACAACACCTCGTAGCATAGAGGAGTAATACATAGATCATACGAGAACACGAATAAGATCAACTCTACGAATGGTACATCCTTCAACAATAGTAGTACAGAGTCAACCAATCCGACCTAGTGTAGAATACACATCCTCATTAGGTCTACCAAATGGGCCCCAAATTAACTCTGGTCATCCACCAATAAATAAATAACCCTCCGAAGGTCCACAATGACCTAACCATAACACATACCATTATCTGGCTAGCTTTAGCCACATCTTCACAGCCCACAACTATGAAACAATCCGCTTCTAAGAATTTTCGGTATCCAAATACATAGAACACATGAATCACCATATCTGATCATAACTCCACCGCCCGAATGTCTAACATATCTCTCATACACGATCATCCCACGAGGAATACTTCTAAAATTCTTTCGTGCCACATAACAAAAATTTGAATATCAGCATTCAATCAACCAGGTGAGTACCTCAATACCAATGAGGCATTCGTAAGTCAACACACAGTGCGCCTTCTGAAGTGCCCCTTCTCAGGAATTACCAAGTAGTTATAACATTCATCTAAATATCTGAAACTGTCCATGTTGTTCAAAATTCATGACCTTCCCTCCAAATCTGGACCGTGACCTTGCACATGCAAATCTCAACCCCACATCTATCATGCCATCATATGAAAAGTACAAGAATCTTATAATCAATTCTAAATCACCAGCAGAATACATACCTGATTAGTCAGAAACCTTCCATTTGATCCCATCTAGGAGAAAATCACAATACATAACATGCTCCTCATGCCGGTAGGAAATATTCATCTCAAACCGTGGTAAAAACCATTGAGAACTCTTCGAAACCCATTTGCATATAACCAAGCCATCAGAATTGAATATCTCTAACTTAACCAAGCCACGCAGGTCGCCAAACCCAAGATTATTGCCACAAAACATCTGTAGAAACTCACCACATCATAGGTACCCAAGGAATCGATATTACTATTGCCATATTGATCCAACCTACTACCAAGCTGCCCTATTTCTCTGAGTTCCTTCGGAATTGCCTTCCAGTTGATACTTCTCCTTGCTAGAACACCACGATCCTTACCCAAAACGCACCAAAATAGACCCTAACATGAAACTACATGCCCTAAAGCTCATAGGACGCCGTATTCCCTCTTAAGCACCCCAAAAATACCACAATCGATACACCCACTCTGAAGAGACCTTTTGAGAACCTAAAACCATTAATTTCACCTTCCTGATACTGAAATGTATAATCTATAATGATCTAGAAATTCCACAAGTATCGACACCATTCAACTTAAATCTTAGATTCTAGCCATATACAAATTCGCAAAATTCTCAATTGCTACATATAATTGTTTAATCCATTAGAACCTTCTCGAGAGTCATCCATTATGCTCAAATCTCAATTGCATCGCCCAAACGGGCCGAACGATCTGTGCCCCATTAGCACGACAACACCCAAAGAAGTAATCCACACCTTTAAGCAACCGAGTAATTTCCTACTCCACATGCACTACATCCTTTACGAATAATAACTCAATCATCCCATGATTCCCATATACCCATAAAGGGTAACATAACCCGTATCTAGAAATTTCTTTACTCGTGTCATCCTCGATTTTAATCTCTGCAAGTCATATCTGATTCACAAGTATGCCTCAAACCGAAACTAGTACAACACATAACCATGCAATCAAATTGGTGATAGTAGACTCCCCCATTTGGCTCAAAGACATATCAAAACACTCGATAACTCACAATATCCCTACCCCATTACTGCCATAATACCACAATGAGATTCAACTAAATCCTTTATAAGCTCGTGTAACACAAACCATCTAATATCTCAAATCATCTGCAATTCTCGCATTCATCCTCATGACGGTCATGTCAAATTTCTCAACCAATCTGAACTCAAATCGCAACAACTATACCTACTGGAAGAAAAAGCCTCCATACAATATCATAAGGATCACACATCCATAGCCTACCTCGTAGGTGAGAACCCATCTGCTTAGCCTCAAACTGACATCTCTCTATACCCTTTCACAGCCATAATTAATACGTAATGACTTAATCTTCCTTAGTCCGATCTTATCAGTAAGACATGAGAATCTCATTCGTTCCACAATTAAGCAATATAAACGATTCTTCAACACACTCATAGCTAGAGACTATACGTCACATGAAGACAGAAGTCAAGCACCCAATAATCCTTTTTATATCTCAAGCAAACTCTTCTTATCACATTCAAACCATCTGAACACATCCCGCGGTCACATCATACTCATCATACAGCAATCCAACCACTAATCGAGCCACAAATTCCGCTAATAGGGACACTACCAGACTTATAAGTCCAAAAGCACGTGCTCACACAAGCGAAATCCCAGTGCTCAAGCTACAGTCAAAACCCTGCCTCATGTCCTCCAGACTAGCCCATCATCAGTACACAAAAATCACATCTCGCACCTCATCTATGGAATCACAAGCCGTCGATACATATCTGAAATCGAGCGCTCAAATGCGCATATGAATAAGTGGAATGAATTTAAAGAGTTATGCTTCAAGCTGAATCAATGCCGCACGATAAGGAAAGAAAGTTGAGAATTTTATCCTAAATACCCTGTAGCCTCTCGAAGATAGGTATGGACGTCATCATACCGATCCACAAGACTCTACTAGACACTTTCTCATGACTTGTAGAACCTATGAACCTAGAGCTCTGATACCAACTTGTCATGACCCAAAATTCAACTAGTCGTGATGGCACCTAACCCAACCCGCTAGGTAAGCCAATTGACAACTATCCGATTTAATGAGATTTATTGAGACAAATAAATGATAAAATAACTGAACCTTAATACATTTCCCAAGGATTGGTAGTACAAATCATGAGCTTCTAAGTTTTAGATTTTTACAAAACTAAATTGAAATAATTACAACATCCGTTTGAAATGTAAATGAACAGAATTCGAACCTAATGCTACCAAGGACAAGAGATAGCCATTACTGGAACACAGGCACATCTTCAAATCCATCTCCTACCGTACGCAACAGCATCAACATCCAGCATTTGAACGCAAGGTGCAGAAGTGTAGTATGAGTAAAACCGACCCCATGTACTCAATAAGTAACAAATCTAACCTAAGGCAAGTAGTGACGAGCTGGGACAAGGGTCAGAGTCTTATTCCAGTAACCAACAATAATTCATAACAATAATAATATAAATAGTGCAGGACAAATAACCCAGAATTATGATGCTCAACCCGATCACAGTTACAGGAAATAGGCATATTTTTCAAATAAAATAGTAAAACCCAAATCTTTTACCGAATGCACCAAAATATGAGTAAGTTTGTAAAACCGTGATTTTCTTTCCAAAACCTTTCAACAGGTAAATTTTTTATTATCAAATGGCTTGAGAAAGACACGTCCCTATGCCTACATGTCAATGTGTATGAGAATTCATGAATGACGTGATATCATACAACATGAGGAAAATTCATCTCTATGCATATATGTATGTTAAGTGTGCATGTCGAATGCAATACAACATAGTGAACAACCATATGCATACTCTCAGAGTATCAATCCACTTAGTCCTCCCAGTCACTCAGTCCTCTCAATCACTCAGTCCTCTCAATCACTCAGTCCTCACAGTCACTCAGTCCTCCCAATCACTCAGTCCTCACGTGCACGCCCACATGCCCGTCACCTAGCATGTGCGTCACATCAACACCAATGACATAACATATAATTCAGGGTTTCGTACCCTCAACACCAAGTTTGGAAGTGTTACTTACCTCGAACAAGCCAAATCCAATACCGAGCAAGCCAAACGATACTCCAAAAATGCCATCCCGCGCATATCGACCTCCAAACGGCTCAAAACTAGCCAAAAGCAATTCAAATACATCAAATAAAGCCTAAGGAAACAATTCCAAATGATAAAGGTCGAATCTTTTATCAAAATCCCCAAGTCAACAGACCACACCTCGGAACCCGATGAAACTTACAAAATCTGACAACCCATTCAATTACGAGTCGAACCATACTAGTTTCACTCAAATCCGACTCCAAAACCATGTTCAAAACCCAAAATTTCACTTTATGAAACTTTAGACCCCCCCCCCCCAATATTCTCATTAGAATTCATTATCTAAATGCCAAAATCGAAGATAGGTTCATGAAATATAACCAAAATCGAGTAGAGCACACTTACCCCAATCCATGTGGTGAAAGTCGTCTAAACATCGCCCAATTCCGAAGTTTATAGATCAATATGTGATAAAAATGGCCATCCCTCGATATGTATAGAATTTGCCCAGCATTCCGCATATGCTGTCACATTGTCGCATCTGCGACCTCCGCTTTTGCGGACAATTCTCGCTTCTGCAAAGCCCTCTGAAACCCAGACTTCCGCATCTGTGGAGCTTTCCCCACTTCTGCGCACATGCAGGTGCGACAAACAACTCACGCTTTTGCGCCACACGCCACTTCTGCGGCTTAAAATTACGCTTCCGTAGACGCGCAGATGCTCCCATCATTCCGCCTCTGCGATCTTTCTCACCCAGCTCTCACCTCACTTTTGAGACCCCTTTGTCATTTTTGCGGCCATCACACCTGCGCAAACCAGCCGCAGGTGCGATCACACCATATCCTGCCACCAGTAACCTTTGCCAAATAATGATACAAATGATCTGAACTTCGTCCGAAACTCTTATGAGCCACTCAGGACTCGATCCGAATATACCAACTAGTCCTACAACATAATGCGTACCTACTCAAGGCCCCAAATCCCGTATAACAACATCGAAGCGATGAATCGCACCTTAATTTGAACTAAAATGAACTTTGTCAACTTCCAAAACTGGCGCCTAAACATATCAAATCAATTCGGAATGAACTCAAATTTTTGCACACAATCCCAAATGCCATTACGAAGCTATTCCTATTCCCGGAACCACAATTCGAACCTAATATCATCAAAGTCAACTCCCAGTCAAACTTATGAACTTTCCAAGCCTTCAAATTTCCAACTTTTGCCATCTAGCGCCGAATCCTTCTTGAAATATCCAAATGCAAATCCGGGCATACACCAAGTCCAAAACCACCATGCGGACCTAAAGGAACCATCCAAACTCCGTTCTGGGATCAAATTCACAAAAGTCAAAGTTAATCAACTCTTCCAACTTAAAACTTCAATCATGAAATTCATTCTTCTAAATCGATTCTGAATAACCTGAAAATCAAAATCGACGATTCACACAAGTCATAATACATCATACGGAGCTACTCATGTCCTCAAACTACCGAGCGAAGTGTAAATACTCAAAACGACCGATTGGGTCCTTACAAATATCTTGAGTACATTTCTCACACTATGAAAGTTATGAATTTACTATCGTGGTTTGTTGGTTATCGCTTTAAGGAAATGATTGGTCATGATATTGAGGAATATTGACCGTGATGTCTTCTAGTAATCATTTATTACTTCACATATATGTTTCTTGTACTCTTTTCTGTTATGTTCTAGTATTGTTCTATTGCTAGTCTACTGCACATGTTATATCAGTGAGTATCCTTTAATTAAAAATCCCTGTTACTACTTCAACGAGATTAGTCAAGATACTTATTGAGTACATGGATTCGGTTGTACTCATACTATACTTCTGCACCTTGCGTGCAAATCTTGGAGCTGGGATGTGGTGGATGACATACGCTGGCTCTGAAGATGTTCGTGCCTTCCGGATGCAGCTACCACTTATCCCTGGGTAGTTTTAGAGTTGAATTATGTTTATGTACATTTCAAATTGAAGTTGTATTTATTTCATCTCAATTTTTGAAAAGATCCAGCCTTAGTAGCTCATGACTTATACTATCAGTCCTTGGGATCTTATATGGAATCCAGATATATCATTTGTTGATCACCTTTATTTTATTAGAATTGTGTTAACTGTTAATTGACTGACCTAATGTGTTAGGTTAGGTGCCATCATGACTAGTGGATTTTGGGTCATGACAATGATAGTGAACCACATTCGAGGTTGGGGATTCACACTCGCGAAGTGGGAGCAATAGCTAGGCAGATTTTGGCCTTCGCGATCGCGAAGGTGGTCCCTCGATTGCGATATATTTACCTCGGCAGAATACTTAAGTTGGGATTTTGGGACGTTTACCCACTTTATCATATTTTGAGATCTAGATTTCGAAAGTGGAAGATATTGAAGAGAAACTTTACTACATTTGTCACGATCCGGAATTCCCAACCTCAGGACCATGATGGCGCTTAATATCCACTTGCTAGGCAAGCCGACATTAATAAAGTAATTAACCAAATTTTAACAATTAATACAAAGTAATGACATTAAATGAGAAATAACTCCAAATTTAATATAGTGAATAAAAGTAATGTGATGCTAACTAATCCTAGAAATCCGGAATCACAAGTACATGAGCAACTAGAAGTCTACAAGCATAGTTTGAAATAAATACAACTGTTCGAATGAGATAAACAATAAAGATAGGAAATGGAAGGGGACTTCCAGGTCTGCGAATGCCAACAACTCTACCTCAAGTCTCCGAAGTGAATATGATCTGAGTAGCCGCACCTCTAAACACCGCCTGGGACATATACCAGTATCTGCACAAGAAGTGCAGAAGTGTAGCATGAGTACAACCGACCCAATGTACTCATTATGTGTCGAGCCTAACCTCGACGAGGTAGTGACGTGGCTATGACAAGACACCTACGTAAAATCCTATACCAATATATAT
>AWOL01S0001973.1:42593-91832 GCA_000715115.1 Nicotiana otophora | reverse complement strand
GTACGAAATCACCAAATAGCATCTTCCGAAATAAGCAACAGTGTAACCAAGTAAATCACCAAAATCGGAAATCAAATAAGACAACGAGATAAAGATGGCACGACATCACCCTTCGTGTTTTACTCTCGTCCTCACCATGTAATATCATAATAAAATGGCACGACATCACCCGTCAGCTTTTACTCACCGGAACAACATCACCCTTCGCGCTTTTACCCTCAAAATATCTCAATATATGATAATGAATGCAAATAAGGCATGCCAACACCCTTTGTGCTTTTCACTCTTCCTCACCAATCAACAATACAAATCCAAATAATAAATGCAAGGCGGAAAATAATTTCACTTCATTTATAGTGCTATGATATCAAACTCAACTTTCAAAAATTCCCAACATCTTCCAAATAAACAATAAATATGAAACGAATAATTAAAAGCGATAATCTAACCTAAGCGTGGAGAACAAAGTCAAATAAACAAATTAAAACAAAGAAACGAATCCCCACCCGCATGCTTTAACCCAGTAACAATGCATATGTACTCGTCACCTTACATATATGTTATTCCCACACATATATATACATAGCAATTAAACCAACAAATACTAATCCCTCAAGTCAAAATTAATCACGATACTTACCTCACTCCGCAACCAAATCAATGCTCAACCGCAACGTTTCCTATAGGATTAGCCTCCAAACAATCAAATCTAACCAAATATAGTTCAAATAATTCAAAATAGGCTTTAGAAATTATCCACGAGTGAAAAACATTCAATCTTTAATGATTTTGGAAAAAGTCAACAAAAGTCAACCCGGGGCCGCTTGGTCAAACCCCGAGATTCGGACCAAAACCCAATTACCCATTCACTATCGAGCTCGGTTATGTAATTAGTTTCGTAATCCGACCCCAATTTGAGGTCTAGATCTCAATTTCTCAAAATCCCCAATTTCTACCTAAATCCCTAATTTCTACCATGAAAAAGCTTAGATTAAAGGTTAAAATCAATGGGTGTTTATGGAAATGTAATGAAATAAGTTAAAATCTACTAACCTATGAATTTGGGACGAAAAACCGCTTCAAAATCGCCTCTAGGCCGAGCTCAAACTTGAAAATGGTGAAAAGTGAAGAAAATCCCTACTTTTGAAACTTTAAATCACTAGGCATTAGGTGTTCTTCGCGTTCGCGAAGCACCTAATGTGATCGCAAAGCACAGCGGCCAGAAGGCCTTTCGCATTCGTGAGATACCCTTTGCGATCGCGAAGGCTTGCTCCACCTGCCTTCGCGTTTTCGAGCTAACACCCGCGTTCGCGTAGAGTAGCAAGGTGCCTCCCTCTAGTATTCCTTAACACATCGCGTTCGTGGGAGGAAGGTCGCGTTCGTGAAGGGTAAGCCCTCCACTGCTTCGAGTTCGCAACCTATTCCCCGCATTCGCGAAGAAGAAATCCTCCCCAGCCCCAAATTCCCCTTCGCGATCGCAAGAGTAGCTTCGCGATCACGATGCACATTGCAACAGACATCAACAACATTTGAAAAATCGGAAATTTCTAAGTTCAAAACGGTCCGTAGCCCACCCGAGCCCCTCGCAAACCAAACATGCACACAAGTGTAATAACATCATACAAACTCGCTCGCATGATCAAAACACCAAAATAACACCTAGAACTACAAATCGGACATCAAAATGCATGAAATTTTTAAAGAAACTCAAGAACTTCCAAATTCACAACCGAGCATTCGAATACTATCAAATTAACTTCAATTTGCACCAAATTTTGCAGACAAGTTTAAAATAGCAAAATTAATCTATACCAAGTTCCGGAACTGAAATCCGAACCCGGTAACCATAAAGTCAACCTACGGTCAAACCTAGGAAATCTTTAAACCTTCAAGTTACTAGCTTTTGACAAATCCAGTCAAAACAAGTTAGGGACTTCCGAATTCAATTTCGGGCATACGCCAAACCCATAATCACGATATGGACCCACTCGGATTGTCAAAATACCGATCCGGGGTTGTTTACACAAAATATTGACCGTAGTCAACTCAAGTTATTTTTAAGGCCAAAAATTATATTTCTTCAAATTTTCACATAAAAGCTTTTTGGAAAAAGACACGGATTGTGCATGCAAATCTTGAAACACTAAATGGAGTTAATAGAGGTCTCGAAACACGGAAATAAGGGATAGAACTCAAAATGACCTATCGGGTCATCATATTCTCCACCTCTAAAAGAAACGCTTGTCCTCGAACGGACATAGAAATGCACCTGGACTGGTGAAAAGGTGTGGGTATCTACTCCGCATATCGAACTCGGACTCCCACATAGTTTCCTCGATTGGTTGACCTCTCCACTACACTCGAACAGAAGGATAACTCTTAGAGCTCAACTTCCGAACCTGCCGTGCTAGAATAGCCACTGGCTCCTCCTCATAAGTCAAATCCTTATGCAATTGGACTGAGCTGAAATCTAATACATGGGATGGATCACCGTGATACTTTTGGAGCATGGAAACATGGAACACCGGGTGTACTACAGATAGTCTAGGAGGCAATGCAAGATTGTAGGCCACTCACCAATTCTCTCAAGGATATCAAAGGGACTGATATACCTAGGACTTAACATGCCCTTCTTCCCGAATCTCATCACACCCTTCATGGGTGATACCCGCAGCAAAACCCTATCCCCCACCATGAATGCTACATCACGAGCCCTCGGATCAGTGTAACTCTTCTGCCTAGACTGGGCTGTACGAAGCCTATCCTGAATCAACTTGACTTTCTCCAAGGCACCTCGAACCAAATTAGTACCCAACAACCGAGCCTCTCTTGGCTCAAACCAACCAATTGGAGAACGACACCCCACATTAGGCCTCATAAAGAGCCATCTGAATAATCGCTTGGTAGCCGTTGTTGTAGACAAACTCTGCAGGTAGTAAGAACTGATCCCAAGAACCCCTGAAGTACATAACACTTGCGCGTAACATATCCTCTAAGATCTGAATGGTGCGCTCGGTTTGCCTGTCCATCTGGGGGTTAAATGCTGTACTCAACTCAACCCGCGTACCTAACTCCCGCTGCACAACTCTCTAGAAATGTGATGTAAACTGTGTTCCTAGATCAGAGATACACCGGCATGCCATGAAGATGAACAATCTCCCGAATATATATCTGAGCTAGCTTATCTGAAGAATAGGTAACCGCCACCAGAATGAAATGCGTCGATTTGGTCAACTTATCCACAATGACCCACAATGCGTCAAATTTCTTCAAAGTCCATGGGAGCCCAACAATGAAATCCATGGTAATATGCACCCACTTCCACTTGGGAATCTCAAGTCTCTAAAGCAAACCACTAGGCCAATGATGCTCGTACTTCACCTGCTGGTAGTTCAAACACCAAGCCGCATACTCTACTATGTTTTTCTTCATTCTTCTCCACCAATAATGCTATCTCAAATCCTGATACATCTTGGAGGCTCCCAGATGAATGGAATACCGCGAACTGTGGGCCTCCTCAAGAATCAACTCACGTAGCCCATCCTCATTGGACACACAAATCCGACCCTGTATCCGCAACACCCTATCATCTCAAATAGAAACCTCCTTGGCATCACCATGCTACACTATGTCCTTAAGGACAAGCAAATAGAGGTCTTCATACTGATGCTCTCTTATGTGCTCATACAAAGAAGACCGAGAAATAGTGCAAGCAAGAACTCGGCTAGGCTCCGAAATATCTAACCTCATGAACTGATTGGCCAAAGCCTGAACATCTGATGCTAGCGGTCTCTCACCACCTGGAATATATGCAAGGTTACCCATACTCACAACCTTTGTACTCAAGGCATCGGCCACCGCATTGGCCTTCCCCAGATTATACAAAATGGTAATATCATAGTCTTTTAATAGTTATAACTACCTATGATGTCTCAAATTTAGATCTTTTTTCTTAAACAAATATTGTAGACTAGGGGTGCTTATCGTGCGGATAATTGCGCTTAACGGTTCGGTTTATCGGTTATCGGATTATAAATATAGTAATTCGCTAGCCATACAATAAGACAACATGCGGATTTGTATCAGATCAACAATTGCCGGGCGGTTATCGGGTGGTTTATCGGCTAAACTAAATAGAAATGTTTTGATCATAACATCTTGCTGCTCTAGCTTCACAACTCGATCGTATGCTGTTCTAATATGTATTCGAGGCACTTTCTCTGCACTTGACAATAAATCCCACAGTATATTGTGTGCATGTTGGATATACGACTATCTCAATCACTGCACCCAAATAAAGCATCAACCTTAATTATCAAGCCAAATAACAGGAATGGAGCAGAGAAGAAAGGACTGTGATCACTCCCATTGGCCATTTTTTGATCATAGCATCTTGCTGCACTTTCTCTGTTCTAATGTATATATTGTTCTCGTATCCAACATATACATATTATAATGTGGGATCTATTACTCTGGAACAAATTTCTTGAATACTCAATGAAGGTAAAAGTGTAAATATAAAAATAATTAACGGGTTAACGATTTATCCAATAAGAAAATTGAGTAATTCGCCCCCAAACTGTTAAACCGTTAATTATAAAATCTCAATCCGTTCACCATCCATTACCCCGATAACCCGATACCAATTAGCCAATTAGCCATCGGTTCATTTAATGGTTACGGTTCGATTTTGAACAACCATACTATAGACTCCGATGATCTGTGAATACCTCACACGACACGCCGTAGAGGTAATGCCTCCAAATCTTCAATGCATGAACAATAACTGCCAACTCTAAGTCATGAACATGGTAGTTCTTCTCATGAACCTTCAGTTGCCGAGGTGCGTAGGAAATTACCCTACCGTCTTGCATCAACATCGCGCTAAGCCTAATACATGATGCATCACAATACACAGTATAAGACCCCGAACTCGTAGGCAACACCAACACTGGACTATAGTCAAATCAGTCTTGATCTTTTGAAAGCTCAACTCATACTCATTAGACCACCTGAATGGGACACTCTTTTGGGTCAATCTAGTCAATGGGGTTGCGATAGATGAAAACCCCTCCACAAATAGGCGATAATAACCCGCCAAACCCAAGAAGCTCCAAATCTCTATAGTTGGAATAGGTCTAGGCCAGTTCTTAACTGTCTCAATCTTCTTAGGATCCACCTTTATACCCTCGGAAGATACAACATGGCCCAAAAGGCAACCGAGTCCAACCAAAACTCACACTTTTAAAACTTGGCATATAACCGACTATCTCTCAAGGATTGAATTACAATATGAAGATGATGCTCATGCTCCTCTCTACTGCGGGATTATACCAAAATATCATCAATGAATACGATCACAAAAGAATCCAGATAGAGCTTGAATACCCGGTTCATCAAATCTATAAATGCTGCTGGGGCATTTGTCAAGCCAAATGACATCACTAGAAACTCATAGTGCCCATACCGAGTCTAAAAAGTTGTCTTAGGGACATTCGATGCCCTAATCTTCAACTGATGGTAGCCAGATCTCAAATCAATCTTCGAAAACGCCTAAGTACCCTGAGCTGATCAAATAAGTCATTAATCCCCGGCAAAGGATACTTGTTCTTGATAGTGACTTTGTTCAACTACCGATAATCTATACACATCCTCATCGAACCATCCTTCTTATTCATAAACAAATCTTGCAACTGTTCCTTTAGTTCCTTCAACTCAACTAGGGCCATATAGTATGGTGGAATAGAAATGGGTTGAATGCCCGGAGCCAAGTCAATACAAAAGTTAATATCTCTATCGGGTGGCATCCCCGACAAATCTACAGGAAACACTTCTGGACACTCGCACACAACTAGTACTGAATCCACCCGAAGGAACCTCCGCACTAGGATCATAGATATAGGTCAAATATGATAAACATTCCTTCTCAACCATATGCCGAGCCTTCACATAAGAAATAACCCTTCTAGTAGAATGGCCAGGAGTCCTTCTCCACTCTAAACAAGGCAACCCCGACATGGCTAAGGTCACTGTTTTGGCATGACAATCCAATATAGAATGATAAGGTGACAACTAATCAATGCCCAAAATAACATCAAAGCCCACCATATCAAGAGGTATAAGATCTACACTAGTCTCAAGGCCCCCGATAGAAACCACACACGAGCGATAAACACGATTTATAATAATAGAATCTACAACAGGTGTGGACACATATACAAGAGCACTCAAAGAATCACGAGGCATAACCAGATATGAAGCAAAATAGGATGACACATAGGAATAAGTAGAGCCCTGATCAAATAGAACTGAGGCATCTCTATGGCAAACTGGAACAATACCTGTGATGACGACGTTAGATGACTCTGCCTCAGGTCTAGATGAAAATGCATAAGAATGGGGATGGGGCCCACCACTCTGGCCCCCGCCTCTCGGACGATCTTTATATTGCTGCCCTCTACTTCTAATGGCCTGACCTCCACTTCTAATATACTGACCTCCACCTCTAGCAGCTTGAACGTCGCCTTTAGCTGGCTGAGAGGGTGGTGAAGCAACCGATGCCGGAACCATGGAACGAGAACTCTACTGTGGCATGCCGCCCTATGACCTAGGGAAAAATCTAGCAACGTGCCTCGGATCTCCATAATTATAACAAGCCCTCGGCTACTGACCCCGGAACTAGCCCTGTCGACCTGGATGACCACCTTGATAACTCTAGATCGGAGGTACACTAATAGGAGTTGATGATGCGCTGTAGGCTAGCTGCCCAGGATGAGACTCATAAGAACCACGACTACCCGAAGCATCGTGGTATGCCTAAAGCGCTGACTAAATCGACCTTAAGAGGATAGCCTCTACCAAATGAACCTCTGCCTCCAGATGAGGCACTACTGAAACTACCGAAATCACAAGGCCTCTTCTCAGATACTGCCTTCTATCCTGACCACGAATTATCTCGACCGTTCTAGAAATCTCTCTGACCCTTTGGAAGGAAATATCATCTCTGATCTCTTTGGCCATCGGTAGCCTGATACTGAAAGTAATTCCATCAATGAATCTCCTCACTTTCTCCCTCTTAGTAGGGAGTAAAATAACTGCTTGGCGAGCTAGGTCCACAAATCGGTTCACATACTGGGTAACAATCATGCTACCCAGTTGAAGGTGCTCAAACTGCCTGCGGTACTCCTCTCTCAAAGTGAAACGAATAAACTTCTCTAGAAACAACTACGAAAATTGATCCCAAGTGTGTGGCGGTGAACTAGCTGGTCTGCTCCGCACATGATCCTACCACTATCTCTTGGCCGAACGGGTCATCAGAAATACTGCAAAGTCTACTCCATTGGACTCAACAATACCTATGCTGCTCAGAACCTCATAGCAACTATCTAAATAATACTGTGGGTCCTCATAAGGTGCACCACTGAAGTGAATAGGGAAGAGCTTTGTGAACTTATCCAACCTCATCAATCCTTCAAAAGACATAGCGGGACCCTTCCCGGTCTGTGTAGTAATAATAGGCTGAACTATCGCAACTGGCAAAACTACTGGAGTCTGATATATGGGAGCCATCTACTCCGAAGTGTGAGTAGTGGGAGTCTGTGCTCCTCGCCTAGCCTGAGAGACAGCTGGCGCCACCGGAAATGCACCGGTCTAGGCCACACAATCCATAAGGCCCACCATGTGGACTAGAGCATCCTGAAGCACGGGAGTGGCTATAAATCCCTCCTGGACTTAAGTGGGATCAAATGGTGCAGTTTGAGCTAGGATCTCCTCCTTATGATCAATATGAGGCTCCATAATGGGTGCTGCAGCACGTTCCCTAGGCTGAGCTCTGCCTTGGCCTCTGGCTCGACCTCATCCTCTACCCCTGTAGTGACTGCAATAGGGGCTCCGGCCCCTGCCCAACTGTATATGTTGTGTGTGTTCTCACCATATGCAAGAGAATAGGAATGGAATGATTCAAACATCAATGATATAATAAAATCGCACGATAGGGAAAGAAAGAAGTGATATTTTCCTAAAGCTCCGTAGCCTCTAGAAGATAAGTACGAACGTCTCTGTACCGATCCTCCAGACTCTACTAAGCTTGCCCATGACTCGTATGACCTAAGTAACCTATTGCTCTGATACCAACTTATCACGACCCAGAATTCCCAATCTCAGGATCTTGATGGAGCCTAACATCCACTAGCTAGGCAAGCCGACGTTAATAAAGTAATTAACCAATTTTTAACAATTAATACAAAGTAATGGCATTAAACGAGAAATAACTCCAAGTTTAACACAATGAATAAAAGTAACGTGATGCTAACTGCTCCCAGAACTCTAGAGTCACAAGTACATGAGCAACTAGAAGTCTAAAAGCATAGTTTAAAATAAACACAACTGTTCGAATGAGATAAACAATAAAGATAGGAAATGGAAGGGGACTTCAAGGTCTGCGAATGTCAACAACTCTACCTCAAGTCTCCGAAGTGAATATGATCCGAGCAGACACACCTCTAAACACCGCTGGGACTAATACCAGTATCTGCACAAGAAGTGCAGAAGTACAACTTACCCAATGTACTCACTATGTGTCGAACCTAACCTCGACGAGGTAGTGATGAGGTTATGACAAGACACCTACGTAAAATCGTATACAGATATATATGAAGTAACAAAATGACAAGTAGAACGATAAGATATTAACTGGGGGTGCGGGGACATACGAAAGGGGTAATATCATGAAACCACACGTATGAAATCAACAAAACCGGAAATCAAATAAGATAATGAGATAAAGATGGCACGACATCCCCCTTCGTGCTTTTACTCTCGTCCTCTCCATGTAATTTCATGATAAAATGGCACGACATCACCCTTCGTGCTTTTACTCACCGGCACGACATCACCCTTCGTGCTTGTACCCTCAAAATTTCTCAATATATGATAATGAATGCAAATAAGGCACATCAACACCCTTCACGCTTTTTACTCTTCCTCTCCAATCAACAATACAAATCCAAATAATAAATGCAAGGCGGGAAATAATTTCACTTCATTTATAGTGCCATGATATCAAACTCAAATTTTAAAAGTTCCCAATATCTTCAAAATAAATAATAAACATGAGACGAATAATTAAAAGTGATAATCTAACCTAAGCATGGAGAACAAAGTCATATAAACAACTTATAACAAAGAAACAATTCCCCACCCACATGCTTTAACCCATTAACAATGCATATGTACTCATCATCTCACATATACGCCATTCCCACACATAATGCACATAGCAATTAAACCAACAAGACCTAAATCCCTCAAGTCAAGGTTAACCACGACACTTACCTCACTTCGCAACCAAATCAATACTCAACTGCGGCTTTTCTTCTAAAATTATCCTCCAAACCAATCATATCTAACCAAATATAGTTCAAATAATTCAAAATAGGTTTTAGAAACTACCCACGAGTGAATGATTCAATCTTTAATTATTTTGAAAAAGTCAACAAAAGTCAACCTCGGGCCCGCTTGGTTAAATCCCAAGATTCATACCAAAATCTGATTACCCAATCACCCCGAGTCCAGTTATGTAATTAGTTTCGAAATATGACCCCAATCTGAGGTCTAAATCTCAATTTCTCAAAATCTCTAATTTCTACCTAAATCTCTATTTTCTACCATGAAAAAGCTTAGATTAAAGGTTAAAATCAATGGGTGTTTATGGAAATATAATGAAAAAAGTTATTAACTACTAACCTATGAAGTTGAGATGAAAAACCTCTTCAAAATCGCCTCCAGCTCAAACTTGAAAATGGTGAAAAGTGAAGAAAATCCCGACTTTTGAAACATTAAATCACTGGGCGTCTGGTGTTCTTCGCGTTTGCGAAGCACCTAACTTGATCGTGAAGCACAGCGGCCAGAGGGGTTTCGCATTCGCGAGATACCCTTTGCATTCGCAAAGGCTTGCTCCCACTGCCTTCACGTTCGTGAGCCAACACCCACACTCGCGTATACGTAGAGTAACAAGCTACCTCCCCCCAAAATACCATAACCCATCGCGTTCCCAAGAGAAAGGTCACGTTAGCGAAGATTAAGCGCTCTACTGTTTCACGTTCGCGACCTATTCCCCGCGTTCGTGTAGAAGAAATCCTCCCCAGCCCAGATTTTCCTTCGCGATGACGAAGCACATTGCACTAGACATCAACAATAGTTGAAAAACCAGAAATATCTGAGTTCAAAATGGTCCGTAGCCCATCTGAATCTCACCGGAACCCCTCGGGCTCCAAACCAAACATGCACACAAGTGTAATAACATCATACGAACTCGCTTACGCGACCAACACACCAAATAACATCTAGAATTGCGAATCAACATCAAAATGCATGAAATTTTCAAAGAAACTCTAGAACTTCCAAGTTCACAACCAAGCGTCCGAATTCTATCAAATTAACTTCGATTTGCACCAAATTTTGTAGACAAGTTTCAAATAGCAAAATGAACCTATATCAAGTTCTGGAACCGAAATCCAAACCCGGTAGCCATAAAGTCAACATACGGTCAAACCTAGAAAATCTTTAAACCTTCACGTTACTAACTTTTGACAAATCAAGTCAAATCAAGTCAAATTTAGTTAGGGAGTTTTGAAATCAATTCCTGGCATATTCCCAAGTCCAAAATCAAGTACGGACCCAGCAGGATCGTAAAAATACTGATCTGAGGTCGTTTACATAAAATATTGATCGTAGTCAACTCAAGTTATTTTTAATGCCAAAATTCATGTTTGTTTTCAAAATTTCACATAAAATCTTTCCGAAAAAAGATATGGACTATGCATGTAAATCGAGAAATACTAAATGGAGCTAATACAGGTCTTGGGATAAAATAAGGGCTAAAACTCAAAATGACCTTTCGGGTCGTCACAATATCATCGGAGGTAAGAAATTTACACTTGGATTTGACTTTATATCTTATTATTTCATGGATTTCCACACCCAAAAGCTTGAATTTTAAAGTGAATTTTTTGGATTTTTGCAAAACATTTAGAAGGTGAATAATTGAGATTTGAACCCCGATTTGGAGTCAGTTTTGCATGAAACTTGTAAATTGCAACTCATATGTGAATATGTGTCAGAGATTTGTGAGTTTCTTTTGGATTTTGTGATGTGGGCCCAGGTTGACTTTTTGGTTGACATTGTGTATTTGATTCAAGATTCGAAATTTATCATTTGGGATCGATTTCTATAGCTTTATTTGACATTATTGAATTGTATTTGACAATAATCGAGCCATTTGGAGTTGGAGTTTTGATGATTTGGCATCTTTGGTGATTTTAGCTTATTGGATGGAGGTAAGTCTTTTGGCTAACCTTGTTAAGAGGGAAACCCCTAGATTTGGCTTGATTGCTATGTGTTTAAAATATTAGGGGTAGTGTATATACGTGGTGGCGAGCGTATATGGGTAGAATTGGAATAATTATTGCGTTGTTTTGATAATTTGCTCATTTGATTCATGATTTGTTTGGCATATATGACCATGTTTCTCTCTTATTCATATTATAGATCATGCCTAGATTTATGGTTATTTGTGAAGACATGGGAACTTATTCCTCATTTGTCGAATTGCTTGAATTATCCGTAGTTATATAGAAGTTCCATGAGCACATACCCATATGATATTTATTAAGTTATTATGTGTATTTTATCTATAACCCTTGAACACATGCATACATTGTTTATGTGGATACTTGATTTGGATTGAGGATTTTTGGCACGGAAGGTAAGGCGTGCAGATGAAACACGGTTATGGCACACTTGACATGATGATATGATATTTTATTATGAGTGAGCTAAAAGCTCTTCTTAGCGCTTGGATTTGGATACGTACCTCCGGAGTGAGGTGATTACCCATGTTATTTTGGGCCCTGTGAGCGTCACTGATATATGGACTTTGTATCGGGTCGATACATGAATTTTGTATCAGATTTTGGTGATACATGGATTGTGTATCAGGGTACATGGATCTTATACTGGTTTGAGCATGCATAGATATTTTAGACTCACTTAGATGTATTCATTTAGATACAAATTATTACTTGACATCCTTATATGCTAGTTGGGATCCCCGACCCTGTTATTTGAGCATATCATTTTTAATACTATACTTGAACATCGTTATGATTATTTTTTGTAAACTGAAAAAGCATACTTAATATCTTTTGACTGTTGATATCTTTGATTATTATTATTATTATTATTATTATTCATGAGATTATACCGTTTCAGTTTTGTATATATATGTGTGTGTGTTGTAAATATTGGGATGCATCTAAAATTGCTACTACTTCTTCGAGGTTAGACTTGATATTGACCGGGTACCGATTGTGGTGTAGTCAGAATACGCTTATGCACAACCTTTATGAAGATCCTTAGGTTGGTGCTAGCGAAGCCTCCCGTTGTGCTTAGGCGGTATCATCGGAGACTCAAGGTGAGCTGCACTCTATGGATTCATTTTGCAGTGCCCGAGTCCCTGTTCCTTTACTCTCTATTTGTATTTGAGAGAGATTTGTTGTGTATACAGACTTATTCTATTTTTGTAGTTGGTTGTGTACTTGTGGCACATAGTCTTGGGGGTTGTACTGTATTGACCGTGTTTAGCTGTGTTATGGCTATATTAGATATTGTTGCTGTTTTCGACTATTTGTATCTTTATTTATAATATGTCAATGTTAATTAAAGGAAATGAACTTTATTTGTGGACTGTGAGTTGGCTTGCTTATCAAGTACGGCTAGGCGCCATCACGACCTTAAGGTGGGATTTTGGATCGTTATAAGTTGGTATCAGAGCTTTAGGTTGTGTAGGTCTCACGAGTCATAAGAAGGTCTAGTAGAGTCTTGTGGATTGGTACGGGGATACCTGTACTTATCTCTGAGAGGCTACAGGATGTTAAAAAACTTTCGTTTCTTTCATTCTTTATTGTACGACTTTATTGATCCGAAGTTTGAATCCTTGTCTTTCTATTCTCTCGCAAATGGTGAGAACACTTTCATTAGGAGCAGTTGAGCAGGCGCCAACACCTCAGGCTAGGGCCGCAAGAAGTAGGGGCCAAGGCAGAGGCATGGGTGGAGCACGCATCACAGTTAGAGCCCCTGCTAGAGCATCCACTGGTTGCTCCGATTGAGGAGTGGGTTTTTGATCAGGGTGAGCCAGTTGGACCAACTCAGGTTCCAGAGGGGTTTATTGCTACTCAGTACTTCAGGATGCTCTTGTTCATTTGGTTGGTCTTGTGGAGGGTTTGATAGAGTACTTTCTATGGCACCAACTACTTTCCAGGTCGGGGGAAGGGCATATAATCCCGCTAATCACACTCCTGAGCAAGTTGCTACTGTTTATCAGACACTAGGAGTAGTACCCATTGGGGGAAATCCTTCCCTGGTTGCTGTTAGGACAATAGTGGAGGCCGCTATATCTGAGGAAGAGCAGAAGAGGTTTGATCGGTTCAGAAAGGTGGGTCCTCCATATTTTAATAGTGATCTTTTGGCAGATGCACATGAATTCTTATATGGTTTTCAGGAGATTCTGTTGAATCTTGGTTTGGTGGAGTTGAATGGGGCCAATTTCACTACTTTTTAGCTTAAGGGGCCAGCCAAGAGGTGGTGACAGTCATATGAGCATAGCAGACCAGCAGGGTCACTTCCACTCACATAGAATCAGTTTTCACATCTCTTCTTAGAGAAGTTCATCTCCCCCATGAAAAGGAAGGAGATGCGTAGCTAGTTTGAGCACCTATAGCAGGGTCATTTGTTTGTGACCGAGTATGAGATGAGATTTACTGAGTTATCTTGACATGCAGCGGTTCTGATCCCCACTAAAGTTGAGAAGGTGAGTAGGTTTATTGAGGGGTTGAATTTTGGTATCAAGATTACTATGGTTAGGGAGGAGGAGACTGGTACTACATTTCTTCAGGCTGTGGATATAGCTTGCACGATTGGGCACATCCAGGGTTAGAGTATAGAGGCCATGGTGATGAGGGGAAAGAGGCCCCAACATTCTGGCAGTTTCAGTGGTACCTCGTCTGGAGGTAGGGATTATTTTCGGGAGAGGGCATCCTAGCAAGCCAGTTCTTTCATCTTATCAGCCCTCTCGTGGCATTCCAGTTCAGTCTTCATTTAGTGCATTACTAGAGAAGAGTTCCTACCATACTCCTTCAGTCCAGGGTTCTTCTAGCTAGTACTCGGTTTATCAAAGGCAGTGTCAGATTCAGCAGTCATTCTCATCTCGAGGTTGTTTTGAGTGTGGAGAGATAGGGCATATCAAGGGATTACCCTAGGTGTGGTAGAGGCGTATCACATCAGGGTTCTCAGGCAGTAATTCCAGTTCTAATTGTTACACCACTGGATCCACTAGCTAGATGGGGAGCTCAGGCAGTTGGAGGGCATCCCAGGGGTAGAGGTCAGTCGGGCGGAGGTCATGCCTGTTGTTATGCATTTCCAGCTAGACCAAGGTAGAGGCTTTTGATGCAGTTATTATAGGTATTATTTCGGTCTATCACAGAGATGCATCAGTTCTATTTGATCCCAATTCTACCTATTCCTATGTGTCATTATACTTTGCATCGCATTTGGATTTGCCTCTTAGTTCTCTTGATATCCATGTTCATATATCTACACCTGTGTGTGACTCTATTATGGTGGATGAGGTGTATTGATCTTATTTAGTTACCGTTGGGGTCTATGAGATCGGTGTTAATCTCCAGTTGCTTAGTGTGGTGGACTTTAATGTGATTTTTGGTATGTATTGATATGTGTACCATGCTATTCTTGGTTGTCACGCTAAGACCGTGATGTTGGACATGCTGGGGTTGCCAAGGTTGGAATGGATATGTTATCTTGGGCATACTTCTAGTGGAGTGGTTTCATTTCTGAAGGCTTAACAGATAGTTGAGAAGGGGTATTTGGTGGGTATTTGGTGTACTTAGCCTTTGTTAGAGATGTTAGTATTGATACTCCTACTGTTGAGTCAATTCTAGTAGTGAGGGAGTTTCCAAATACTTTTCCTATAGACTTATCGGGCGTGTGACCCGATAGGGATATTGATTTTGGTATTGATTTTATGCCGGACACTCCACCCATATATATTCAACTGTATCGCATAGTTTCTGTAGAGCTGAAGGAATTGAAGGAACAAATGCAAGAGTTGTTGGATAAGAGGTTCATCAGGCCTAGTGTATTACTGTGGGGTGCACCCGTGTTATTTGTAAAGAGGAAGGATGACTCGATGAAGATTTGTATTGACTACATGCAATTGAACAAGGTGACCGTCAAGAACAAGTATCTATTGCCTTACACTGCTGATGTATTTGATAAGCTTCAGGGTGCTAGGCTGTTCTCAAAGATTGACTTGAGATCGAGGTATCACCAATTGAATATCAGCGCTACAAATATTCCTAAGACGTCTTTCAGAACTCCTTATGGGAATTATGAGTTTTTGGTGATGTATATTGGTTTGACTAATTCCCCAACAACTTTCATGCATTTGATTAACAATGTTCTCCAACCCTATTTGGATTCTTTGGTCATTGTGTTCATTGATGATATCTTGGTATATTCCCGCATTACTGAGAAACACGAGCAACATTTGAGGACTATGCTTCAAATTTTTACGGAGAAGAAGTTGTATGCTAAGTTCACCAAGTGTGAGTTTTGGTTGGAATCAGTGGTATTCTTGGGATACGTGGTATCTAGTGATATGATCAAGGTGGTCCGAAGAAGAATAAAGTAGTTTAGAGTTGGCCAAGACCTTCTACCACTATTAAGATTAGGAGTTTCTTAGGCTTGGCAGGGTATTACTGTCACTTTGTGGAGGAGTTTTCATCTATTGCAGCCCTATTGACTAAGTTAACTCAGAAAGGTGCTCCTTTCAGATGGTCAGACGAGTGTGAAGAAAGCTTTTAGAAGCTCAAGATTGACTACGACTCCAGTTTGGGTATTGCTTTCAGGATCATGGTTGTACACAGTTTATAGTGATGCTTCGTGGGTTGTTCTTCGGTGTGTGTTGATGCATGACGATAGGGAGATTGTCTTTGCATCACACCGACTAAATTTCCATGAGAATAACTATCTGGTGCATGATTTGGGTTAGCAACTACTGTACATGAGCTCAAGATTTGGAGGTATTACATATCTGGCATGTCTTGCGAGGTGTATATGGATCATCGAAGTCTCTAGCATCTGTTTAAACAGAAAGATTTGAACTTGAGGTAGCGGATATTGTTGGAGCTTTCATCTGGTAAGGCTAATACTGTAGCAGACGCCTTGAGTAGAAAGGCGGAGAGCATGGGGAGTTTGGCATTCATTCCAACTGCGAAGAGGCCTTTAGCTATGGATATTCAAATGTTGGCCAATGTATTGGTGAGATTGGATAATTCGAAGCCTAGTAGAGTCCTTGATTGTGTTGTATCACATTCGTCCTTGTTTGAGCGCATTAAGATTCGTTAGTATGATGATCCCCACTTGCTTGTCCTTAAGAATACAGTGCAACAATATGGTGCTAAGGAGGTGACTTTTGGTGATGATGGAGTATTGAGACTTCAAGGTTAGATCTGCGTTTTTTAATGTGGATGGTTTGAGGGAGTTAATTCTTGAAGAAGCTCACAGTTCACGATACTCTATTCACCCAAGTCCTATAAAGATGTATCGTGATTTGAAGCAGCATTATTGGTGGATAGGATGAATAAGGACATTGTTGGGTATGTTGCACGGTATTTGAATTGTCACCAGGTCAAGTACGAGCATTAGAAATCGGATGGTTTGATTTAGAGGTCAGATTTACCGACGTAGAAGTGAGAGCGTATCACTGTGAGTTTTATGGTAGGGTTGCCATGGACCTTGAGGACATTTGATACTATTTGGGTTATTATGGATAAATTCTATTCATTTCATTCCGGTCATGATTTCCTACACCTCTGAGTAGTTGGTTCGGATCTATCTTAGAGAGATTATTTGCCTGTATGGTGTGCATGTGTCTATCGGCTCCGATCGAGGCACTCAATTTACATTGTACTTTTGGAGAGCCATTCAGTGTGAGTTGGATATGCAGGTGGAGCTGAGTATTGTAGTTCACCCTCAAACGGATGGGCAGTCTAAGCAGACCATTCAAATCTTGGAGGATATGTTGAGAGCTCGCGTTATCAATTTCGGCGGTTAGTGGGACCAATTTCTACCGATAACATAGTTTGCATACAATAACTACCAACATAGTATCCAAATGTCTCTGTATGAGGCCTTATATGGGAGGCGATGTCATTCTCCGGTTGGTTGGTTTGAGCCTGGGTAGGCTAGGTTGTTGGGCACAGATCGGGTTTATGATGCTTTGGAGAAGGTGAAGTTGATTCAGGAGTGGGTCCAGACAAAAACGTTATGCTGATCGGAAGTTTCACGATGTGACTTTCATGAAGGGTGAGAGAGTTCTTCTTAGAGTTTTGCCTATGAAGGGCATGATAAGATTTTGGAATAAGGGAAAGTTGAGCCCTCTATACATTGTTCCATTTGTGGTTTTAGAGATAGTGGGTGAGGTGACTTACATGCTTGTTTTGCCACCCAATTTATCAGGAGTTCATTCGATGTTTCATGATTCCATGCTTAGGAAGTACCATGAAGATCAGTCACATGTGTTAAATTTTAGTTCAGTGCAATTAGATGATAACTTGGCTTATCAGGAGGAACCAATGGCCATTTTGTATAGGCAAGTTCGAAAGCTGAGGTCGAAGGATATTGCATCAGTAAAGGTTTAGTGGAGAGGTCAACCGGTCAAGGAAGTGACTTGGGAGACTGAGCATGATATGTAGAGCTGATATCCTCATCTTTTTGGCATTCCAGGTATGTTCCTAAACTCGTTCAAGGATAAATGTTTTTTTAAGAGGGGGAGAATGTAATGATCCAACCAGTCATTTTGTGTATTTGATCCCCGTTCCCTTATTTGATGCTTCCCTGATGTGTATTTGTAGTTTTGTAATTTGCAGGGGTGGTTGGTTTGGCTTCGAAAAGGTTTGAGAGTAAATTGAGACACTTAGTCTCATTTTGGAAGCTTAAATAGTATGAGTTGGGCAAGGTTTGAATTTTGTGTAAACGACCTCGGATTGGTGTTTTGATGGTTCCAATAGGTTACATAGTGATTTTGGACTTAGGCGTATGTTTGAAATTTGATTTGGAGGTTCCTAGGATATTTTGGCTCTATTTGCCAAAAGTTGACAATTTGAAGGTTCAGAGAGTTCATAGGTTTCACTGGGGGTTGAATTTGATGATATCGGGCTTGGATTATTATTCCGGAACTTGAAATAGGTTTGTTATGTTATTTGGAACTTGTGTGCAATGTTTGATTGAAATCCGAATTTGTTAGGCTTACATTAGACGCTTGGTGATGTTTGGCTATAAATGTATATTTTTAGTACATTGCTAACCCTACATTTTAGTGATTTAATGATTAGTTGTGTGACATTTGAGCTTACTTATGTCATTTTTATATGTAGTATCGTTGACGGGTGAAAACGCATGGAGGTTGCACACAAAGACGTCGAAGATACATAAAAAGAGCAAGAAAAGGCAAATATCGGAAAAGTCCTGGAACCAGGTGCCAGGACAGGTGACGCCTGGCTCTAGGAGAGGAAGACCGCGCGACAGAGCAGGAGAGGCGAGCCCAAACGCGAGCTCTGAGGCCTATTCCTTTCCTAGTCCGGGCATTATATGTTTTCCACTTGGATTTGGGCCTGGGGACTCCGTTCCTGACCTATAAGTACCCCTAAAATGTGACTATTAGGGGGTTGGTCAATTTTGAAGGCGAAAAAGTCATAGAAACACAAATGGAGCACGAAATTCATCGATTCTTCCATCTTTCATATAGTATTCATAGATTTTATGTGTGAAAATAATATATTGATTATTAGCATGACTATGAGTGACTAGTTCTTCTTGTTCTAGGTTATGGGTGCTACGTGATTGTTGACGTTTGAAGTCTAAATTGACGATTTTAATTTATCATATTGGTTTGTTTATTTAATCATTTTCTTAATTATTTTTCTGCATAACTAACAGTGAAATACTATATAAAAATCTAGAGTTGAACTCGAAAGTGGGAACTCTAGATTGCATATAGGATTAAATAGAGCAAGTTCTTGACCTGGGCATCGAGGAATGAATTTGCGGCTAGGATAGGCACATACCTATTTCCTTGCTTGGTTGAAATACAGGAATTAGAAATGCGTTCTTGTTAGTCTTAACTACATTGACGTATAGGCATTAAGTTAACTTGGATAGGTGCGTAAGAACTCGACAGATTCTTGTGAGTAACATTAACCATGTCAATCAACAAACCAGATAAATTAATTAGTCAGTTTTAGCAGAGAACACTATAGGATTGTTAGCTAACCCATAACCCTGGAATATATTCTCCTATTAGATTTTATTCGACATTGCCTAGGTGTTTCATTCGATATCTAGTTATTGAATTGCTTGATAGTTTCTTTGCTTGTTAATCAATCACCTACACATTTTGAGAATCATCTCTTGAATAGATAATTCGGTTGAGTTTGGTTTTGTAATGACCAGACCAGTCGTTTTGAGCTCTAGCACATCGTTCTACAGTTTGAGGCCTTGAGTAGCTCCATTTCAGGTATTATAACTTGTACGTGTGGTCGGAATTGAACTTCGGAAAGTTCGGAGTTGATTTAGAAAGAAAATTACAATTTCGGAAGCTTTAAATTGGGAGAATTAGCTAAGGTTTGACTTTGAGTAAACGACCTCAAAATCGGGATTTGAAGGTTCTAATAGGTTTGTATGATGATTTCAGACCTGGGCGTATGTTCGGATTAGGTATCGGATCACCCAGGGGCATTTCGTCCTTTATTATGGAAAGTTAACATTTTGAAAGTTTCAGAATTTTCTAAGTTTGGTTTGGAGTGGGTTTTTGTGTTATCGATGTCCGTTAGGGGCTCCAAGCCTTGGAATAGGTTCGTATCGTGATTTGTGACATGTGCGTAAAGTTTGGCATCATTCCGGAATGTTTTGCTATGAATCGGATGCGTTCGTCGAAGTTTGAAAGTTAAAGAAGGATTCCGATTGTCGATTCATAGTTTTGATGTTGTTTGACATGATTTGAGGCCTCAATTAAGTTCGTAATGTTATTTGGGACGCGTTGGTATATTTTGTCTCGAGGGCCTCGGGTGGATTCCAGATGGTTAACGGATCGGATTTTGGAATTAAGGAAAAGCTGGAGGATTCTGGTTGCTGGTGCAACCGCTTCTACGAAAGCTTCATCGCAGAAGCGGCCTTGTAGAAGCGAGCAGTGGACCGCAGAAGCGGCTATAAGTAAGATAGAATGAGGCCGCAGGTGCGAAGGAATTCCCGCACCTGTGCGACCGCAGAAGCGGCCCGGGGGTTGCAGAAGCGCTAGAGAGTGATGCAGGACGGAGACACAGGTGCGAGGTTTGTGCCGCACCTGCGAGACCACAGAAGTGGATCCTTGGTCACAGGTACGACTCTGCAGAAGCGGAGTCTGGTTCGCAGATGCGAAGGCAGGGGGATGAATGGGGAACGCAAAAGTGGTATTTTTGGCCGCACCTACGGAACTGCAGAAGCGGTCAAGTGGCCACAGGTGCGATAAACGCTGGGCTGGGGGCTTGGTTTTATACGGGATTTTGGCCCACTTTCTTTCATTTTCACTTGATTGGGGCAATATTTGGAGAGCTTCAAGGGGGCGATTTTCATCAAGAAACACAAGGTAAGTGATTACCACCTATTACAAGTTAAATACATGGTTTTCATATGGATTTACAAATGGAAATTAGTAGAAACTTGAGATTTTGGTAGAAAACTTAGAATTTGGTATTTTTGAATTTTGACCATGAAATTGGACAGGGGATTTGGAATAATTTATATATTTTAGTTCGTGGTGTTATGGGTAAAGCTTATCTTTGAAAATTTTCGGAATCCAGGCACGTGGGCCCGAGGGTTTTCTTTGTTGGCTTTTTGAGTGGAGTTGGGAATCAATATAAATTGTTAGATTGTACGTAAAGGGGTATATTTTGATTGGTTTGCACGTTGTTTGACTAGTTTCGAATAGTTTGGATTGAATTGAAGAGTTAGAGAGGCGTTGGAGTCGGTTTTGGAACTTCGGAGCGAGGTAAGTCTCCTGTATAACCTTGTGAGGGGGAAACTACCCCTAGGTGATATTCTTTGTTATGTGCAACTAGTTGTGGGTGCTACGTACGCATGAGGTAACGAGAGTCCGTACGAAGGTAAAGCATGTTTATGTTCGGGTAGACTTAGGACTTTTTCATGTAATAATTGAATTATTTGAATTCGTTCTGCTGGCTTGATTAATTAAAGTTATAACTAGATTTGATTTGGAAACAAATATATGTTGTGGCGAGTTATTTGAGAAATGGTAAGGATTATATTCGTTTTGTGCTCATGTACTGTATTGTAAACTTAGGTCTTGTAATTCGGTAACTTCCTTCTTTTCTTGTGGAGCAGGCCGAACGCCTCGATAGTATATAGATGCATCTATGGTTCGTGCCGCACGACCCTCGACAGTGTACACATTATTCTGGATCGAGCGGAACGACCTCGACAGAATCGTGCCTTATATCGCTATTAGTCCGAATATTCACGAGATAAACCTTTCACTAATGCCCGACATTTTATGGTATTCCTTATTTATTTGAAAATGACACTTAACATTTTCTGAGCTATTAAGGTAGTAAATTCATGCTTTAAAAGAAGTAATTGGAAGATTATGTAACTTACAAATTTACCCCATCATTGCCGTATGCTTCATATATGCTCATGCTTTATTATATTGTTTTATTGGACCTTTAGTAAGTGTCGATGTCGACCCCTCATCACTACTTCTCCGGGGTTATGCTAGACACTTACTGGGTACGCGTTGATTTATGTACTCATGCTGCACTTCAGCACTAAATGTGCAGGATCTAACAGGTTCATTTGATGATCACCTTGGCACGTAGGCGCACCTGTTGAGGAGACTTTATGTGAGCTGCATTCCAGGATACGCATCGTAGTCCACCGAGTCTCGATTGTACTCTTTATTCTATTTTATCTTATTACATTTGGGAAAGATGTTGTATTATTATTGTACTCCTTAGAAAATGCTCATACACTTATGACACCGGGTTTTAGGGGTTCCTACTGGTTGTTGGTAATTGTAGTTCACGTAGTTTTTATCTTTTTACCCTGTAAATTCCATTTTATACTATTTAAGTAAGGAGATTGTGATCTCAAAAGTAATAAAATGAGTAAATAAATTGATGAATCAACGTTGGCTTGCATGACGGAAGCGTTAGGCGCTATAACGACCTATAGTGGATTTTGGGTCGTGACAGCTTGGTATCAAAGCATTAGGTTCACTTGGGTCTCGCGTGTCATGAGCAAGTATAGTAGAGTCTTGCGGATCGTTACGAAGACGTCTGTAATTATCTCCAAGAGGCTACATGGCTGTTAGGAGCACTTCCCTTCTTGATTTCCTCATTGTGCGATTTGATTCCATTGAGGCTTGTGCCTTTATTTCCTTCGTACTCAATGTTATGCGATGCGAAGCGCTTGTTATCAATTGGGCGTCGAGTAGTTATATTGGTACTGCAGATGTAGTGCAAGATGTTTTTCCCTACGTGTTCGGGCAAGCTATTATTGTCGCCTTGCGGAAGGATGTTCTGTCGTTTCGGTTCAGTATCTGTACTTCCTATGGTTTTGAGAGTATGCACGGATTGCTTTGATGTTCATGAGTTGATATCACATAATGTTGGTGTAATGGTAGGGTACTTGTCTATGTGTCGAGACAGTGGCTGACTTGAAAAGAGGAATTTTCAGTGCATGAGTTAGAGGTTCAGCATTTAATTCCAGCAAAGGAAGGGCAATCGGACTATGGATGTTCAGGCTTTAGTTGATGGAGTATCGAGACTTGATATTTTTAAGCGTGGGGGAATTCTCATTTGTGATGTGGTACCGTTGTCCTCATTGGAACACATTAAGGATTCGCCGGTGTTATGGTCTTCTTTGATTTTTGCCTTCGGGTAGGGTGTTGTGAACTGGTACCTATGACGCGATTGTCAGAGGTAATGGTGTGTAGTGGTTCCGAATCGAATTGGTTATTCTAATATTGATGTCTCGAGAAAGATGATCTTCCAGGAGGTTTAGAGTTGGTAACAATTCATTAGTTCAGGTACTACAGATATGGAGTTGGTATAAGGCAGTAGTTGGGCAACAAAGTATGAGGGAGAACATGTCGGGAAGTGTCTCGCGGTAGGTGAATTACAAGAAGGTCAAGTATGAACAACAGAGATCGAGGAGTTGCTTAAAGGAGATGGTTTAACCGAAGTAAGAGTGGTAGACTAGCATATGGATTATGTGGTAGGATAGCCGCGTGCCTTGAGAAAGTATAGAACGGTTTGGGAATCGTGATGGAAGGTGATTTGGTCTATGAATTTTATTAGGACTGATGGTTACTGTATGAAGAAAGATCGAATATGACAGAAAGGAGTTTACTTGAAATGAAGAGTGGTGTGAATATTTGATTAACGTTTCAGATGCAATATGACTTGAGTTTGGAAGGTATTGTTGAACTTTTAATTGATGTCAACGGGGAAGGAACAAATTTATACAGCTGGTGGGAAAGCATGGGCTCAGGAGAATTTACTGATTATGTGGTAGTTGTACCCAGTGCAGCGTCGTTGGAAGATGTCGGTAAGGAATTCCACGGGTGAGTGGTCTCCTGTGAGAAGAATTAGTGGTTGTGTGATTTTGATGAAGTTTCTACGAAGAGTCCAACTTACTACCCAATAGAAGGTCGGGTATGCGATCATGGCCAATAATTTGGAATGATCATGAAAAGCTTAACAAATGATTTTGAGAAATTTGGCGGGTTAAAGGTGCGAGGTCATGGTAACTAGGAAGAAGGAATCCTCGTGGGTTTTGGGTTTATGTAATGGTAGCTTAAAGCTAAGTGGGGGAGCCCCACCATTTACGATTGGATCGCGTGGTTGTCTGCTTGTGCGGTTTCTGGTTATCGATGCATTATTTATGACTAAGGAAAGAAAACATCAGGCGTAATTCGAGCAAAGAACTTGATGAATGTGTGCTTTAGTTTTCCTTATCGATTCATGTGCAGGTTTTTGGGAAGACTCAGAGTTTGTGCTTATTGTGGATGTGATGTACGAGGAATAGAATTCACCCGGTTGCTTCTTTGGAAGTGTTCATGTGCTATTAGCGCACTTGAGTTGGGTTATATATTCGGGACCAAGTCAGAATGGGTGACTCTCCATAGCGGTTCTAATGGGTTCAAGAATGTAAGCGCGATGTTTAAGTATTTTTGGTTTTGTTAGGTGACTGAAGACCGGTATCTTGTAGCAGAGTGTGAAGAATACTCAGGGAATCTTCTATGTTATCATCAGGTCTACGGGGTAGTATTGTAGGAAATGGAGAAATAGCTTCGGACTCGTGGAATGTCTTGCAGAATGGATGTACTAGTTGGAGATGCTATTGTGCGCTTGAGGAGGGTTTGAGACAGTTCATGGGTATCGAGACGATGTGGTCTCGTGATTCAAGTCACTCAGGATGAGTGCTGATTGAGTTTGTTATATTTTTGAATGGAGCTATTATTATTTCTAAGGCAAGTCAAGAGTAAATTGGAAAAGGTTGGGTTGGATAGTAATGGCTTGAACCAGCATGATTGTGAAAATGATCAGTTCCTTCGGCGTGTTAGTTATACAGGTGATTTGTGGTGGTACATGCGGGCTTGACAGCCACCGTAATTTGATTGATTTGGGAGGTGTTTGATTCTAATGGTCTTGTTATGTGTAAATGGATCCTGGCAGAGTTGTGGCGGTTTAGACCACAACTTAAGGTTTGTATTTTCTGCGATTATGGAAATTTAACTGTGTGTTGCAATGGTTCTTCTGAAATGAGTTAAGTGAAAGGGTTCTTGCCAATGAAGTATTTATTCTACTAGTAGTACATCGATTATGATGAATTCTTGTACTCTCGCGTAGCGGCATGATAGGTGTAGTGAGTGGCATAAGAATTGGGAGTTGATGATCAAGGTTGTGGTTCGATGTTGACAAGAATGTCACGAGCTCGGATGAGCAAGGGAGAATTCAGATGTTCAGAGTAAGCTAGTATTTTCTTTAGTGTCACCTGAGAACGACATTCTGTGTAAGAGGCTTTGTGTATTGATTTGCGGATTCTTAATTTGCTTTACAGAATTAATGCAGTAGGTGGTGTGGAGGTGCAAACTTTGCTACCTATTGCGAAAGGTCGTAGGAGAGTACCCCACGAGGAGATTTATATAAGTGTGACATGTTAGTCACTCGATTGTTAAAGATTGAAACCAAGTACGAGGATTTTTGGTAATATCGTTAATGTGAGAGTTTATGCTGGAAAGCACTCTATTCTTTTGGTTGTGAACTGTGGGAGTTGTTTCGGATTGAGACTACTTGATTATTCGCACATGTATTGTGGTCCCGTGTAGTATGTGGTATTAAATGAGCAGGATGGCTCTCGAGATGCAGGTCATTTATTGCACCTTAGCCGTGCTTGGGCTTTGTTGCGTATGGCGCTATCTGTCTCCCCAGGGTTGTATTTTCGCATTTGGCGTGCTTGTGGTCAATAGTCGTTATTTTGAAGGTATAAGCATTATGGCTTGATGTGCATTTCCTTATTTATTGTTATGTGTAGAATGGGTGGCACGCCACCACTGGTAAGTTGTTTGGATCGAGTTGCACGCCGCAATAGTATCATGTTTGGATCGGTTGCATGCCGCAACGGTATCAAGTGTGGATTGGGTTGCACGCCGCAACAGTGAGATATTGAGTACGATTCCCTATATCTATTCTTGTGTATTTTGTTTCTCATTCTCTGAGAAGGGTCCATAGCATTTGTTCGACCGTCTTATTCGTTACGCGGGCTGGATAGTTCCTTTCTAGAGTTCATTTTTCCTTATGTATCGCATTCGTGTTTGTAGCTTGCTGGCTTGCAGTGTTTGAGATGGCTTATTACGTGAGCAACTTTTACTGGGTGAGCCGAGGTAATTGGACCTGGGATAGTGCGATCGGAGTTATGTAGGGTATATTGAAGAGCAGATATTGTTATTTAGTTTAGAATGAGGTAATGGTGCTTGTCAGGTGAAGATACCCCATGATTTATTGTTTTGGTAGATGGTTATTAGTTTCTACACAGTTCTGCCATAATGGCAGTATTTCGAAGGTTCGAACAGGACTTATATGCGTCATGAGATATATTGCGAGCATTAGATTCTTGAGATTCTAGATAGTGTGGTCAAAGGATGCTATTATGAAAACCGAACTATGAGGTGCATGGTGTGATTTCAACATAGGTGCATGATCGTGTTTTGGTACAGTGTGTGTTGATTGATACGGTGTTAGTTCGAAAGTTTGAATTTGGTTCTAAAGCTTGTTAGCTAAGGTTATAGGGAGGATCTTCAGTCTGGCTCGAGCTAATGTGCTCCACTGGGTTTTGGTGGCACAGACAGGTGCCCAAGGTGTTAAACAGTGATTTTGGACAACTCCACAACAGTTTTTATCACGTTTGAGGACGAACGTATGTTTAAGTGGGGGAGAATGTAACGACCCAACCAGTTGTTTTGAGCACTAGGATGCCGTTCGATGGTTTGAGGCCTTGAGTAGCTCCATTTAAGGTATTATGACTTGTAAGTGTGATTGGAATTGAACTTCGGGAAGTTCAGAGATGATTTGGAAAGAAAATTATAATTTCGTAAGCTTTAAATTGGGATAATTGGCTAAGGTTTGGCTTTGAGTAAACGAAATCTGAATCAGGATTTGAAGGTTCCAATAGGTTTGTATGATGATTTCGTACTTGAGCGTATGTTCGGATTGAGTATCAGATCACCTGGGAGCATTTCAGCGTTTATTATGGAAAGTTAACATTTTGAAAGTTTAAGAATTTTCTAAGTTTGGTTCGGAGTGGGCTTTCGTGTTGTCGATGTACGTTAGGGATTCCGATCCTTGGAGTAGTTTTGTATCGTTATTTGTGACATGTGTGCAAAGTTTGGCGTCATTCTGAAATGATTTGATGTGAATCGGATGCGTTCGTCGAAATTTGAAAGTTTGAAAGTTAAAGAAGGATTTCGATCGTCGATTCGTAGTTTCGATGTTGTTTGGCGTGATTTGAGGCCTCAACTAAGTTTATAATGTGTTTTGGGAGGCGTTGTTACATTTGGTCAAGGTCCCGGGGGCCCCAAGTGGATTCCGAATGGTTAATGGATCAGATTTTGGACTTAAGGAAAAGTTGGAGGATTTTGGTTGCTGGTGCAACCGCTTCTGCGGAAGCTTCGACGCAGAAGCAGCCTCGTAAAAGCGAGTCATTGGACCGCATAAGTGGCTAGAAAGGATATGGGAAGAGGCCGCAGGTGCGAAGGAATTCGAGCACCTGCGTGACTGCAAAAGCAGCCCGGGGGTCGCAGAAGCAGTAGAGAGTGAGGCAGGCTGGAGACGTAGGTGCGAGGTTTGTGCCGCACCTGCGAGACCGCAGAAGCGGATCCTTGGTCGCAGGTGCAACTCTGCAGAAGCGAAGTCTGGTCCGCAGATGCAAAGGCAGGGGGCTGAAGGGGGACCGCAGAAGCGGTATTTTTGGCCTCACCTACGGAACCGCAGATGCGGTCAAGTGAGGTGCGATGAACGCTGGGCAGAGAGCTTGGTTTTATACGGGATTTTGGCCCACGTTCATTCATTTTCACTCGGTTGGGGCGATTTTTGGAGAGCTTAAAGGGGGAGATTTTCATCAAGCAACATAAGGTAAGTGATTCCCACCTATTACAAGTTAAATACATGGTTTGTATATGGATTTAAATGAAAATTGTAGAAACTTGGAATTTTGGTAGAAAACCTAGAATTTGGTATTTTTGGATTTTGACCACGAAATTGGACAGAGGATTTGGAATAAGTTATATATTTTAGTTCGTGGTGTTATGGGTAAAGCTTATCTTCGAAAAGTTTTGGATTCCGGGCACATGGGACCGAGGATTGTCTTTGTTGGCTTTTTGAGCAGAGTTTGGGAATAATTATAAATAGTTAGATAGTACGTATTGGGGTATATTTTGATTGGTTTGCACGTTGTTTGACTAGTTTTAGATCGTTTGGCTTGAATTGAAGAGTTAGATAGGAGTTGGAGCCGGTTTTGGAACTTCTGAGCGAGGTAAGTCTCCCGTCTAACCTTGTGAGGGGGAAACTACCCCTAGGTGATATTTATTGTTATGTGCAACTAGTTGTGGGTACTACGTACGCACGAGGTGACGAGAGTTCGTACGTAGCTAAAACATGTTTATGTACGAGTAGACTTAGGACTTTATCATGTAATTGAATTATTTGAACTCATTCTGCTTGCTTTATTAATTAAAGTAATAACTAAATTTGATTTGGAAATAAATATATGTATTATAGGCCGAGCCTTAACACTTTTAGTTGTGGCGAGTTATTTGAGAAACTGTAAGGATTATATTCGTTCTGTGCTCATGTACTTTATTGTAAACTTATGTTTCGTAATTCGATAACTTCCTTCCTTTATTGTGGAGCGGGCCGAAAGCCTCGACAGTATATAGATGCATCTATAGTTCGTGCCGCACGACCCTCGGTTGTGTTCACATTATTCAGATCGGGCCGAACGACCTTGGCAGAATCATGCGTTATATCGCTATTAGTTCGAATATTCATGAGATAAACCTTCCACCGATGCCCGAAATTTTATGGTATTCCTTATTTATTTGATATTGACGCTTGACATTTTCTGAGCTGTTAAGGTAGAATACAAGATTTAGAAATTCACGATTTAAAAGAAGTAATTGGAAGATTATTTAACTTACAGATTTATCCCATCATTGCTGTATGCTTCATATCTGCTTATGCTTTATTATATTGTTTTATTGGATCTTTAGTAAGTGTCGATGTCGACCCCTTGTCACTACTTCTTTGGGGTTATGCTAGATACTTACTGGGTACACGTTGATTTACGTACTCATGCTGCACTTCTGCACTAAATATGTAGGATCTGACAGGTTCATTTGATGATCACCTTGGCGCGTAGGCGCATCTGTTGAGGAGACTTTATGTGAGCTGCATTCCAGGCTACGCATCACAGTCCACTGAGTCTCCATTGTACTCTTTTTTTATTCTGTCTTACTACATTCGGGATATATGTTGTATTATTATTGTACTCCTTAGAAAATGCTCATGCATTTGTGACACCGGGTTTTGGGGTTCCTACTGGTTGTTCGTAATTGTAGTTCACGTAGTTTTTATCCTTTTACCCTATAAATTCCATTTTATATTATTTAAGTAATGGAGATTATGATCTCGAAAGTAAAAAAATGAGTAAATAAATTGATAAATCAACGTTGGCTTGGCTGATGGCGGCGTTAGGCGCCATCACGACCTATAGTGAATTTTGGGTCATGCCAGGTTTAGTCAAGAGTTAATCATAAGTCTCCGCGGGAACGATACTCTATTCACTATGCGTTTGGTCGCAATAAGTTTTTGGCGCCGTTTCCGGGACTTAGAAATTAGCTACTTGTGTGAGTTAAGCTTTTATTCGTTATTTGTTCAAGTTTTAATTTTTAGTTTCCTTTATTTGTGTTAACGCAAGTGCTTTTCTAGGATGCGGAGGAGTAGAAGCACGAACAACCTCCTTCCTATTGATCCTGAAATAGAATGAACACTTTGTAGGTTAAGGAGGGAAGCCAAAGCTAGAACTAGAATAGAAGGAGAGTTAGACATCGTAGTTCAACCACAACCACTAGAGATGGAAAGTAATGAAGAGCGGCTAGTGATAGAGGCCGCAAGGCCTAATCTTGCTAATATGACTCATGCTATTGTGAAGCCTGATATCACGGTTCACTTTGAGCTCAAACAGTACAAGGTATAGCTGATCTAGTCTACAGGACTGTATGCGGGTCTATCTCATGAAGATCCACTATGGCACATTCAGAACTTTTTGAAAATTATGGATACTTACAGGTATTCGATCGTTTCCAAGGACTACGCCAAACTGACATTGTTTCCCTTTTCACTGCTGGGGGAAGCCAAAGAATGGTTGCAGAAGGATCCCGCGAACTTGATTCACACTTGGGATGATCTAGCACGAAAATTCATAATCAAGTTTTTCCCACTAAGAAGACAAAGTCGCTGAGGAGCCAGATTCTTGGGTTTCAACAAGGGGATGGTGAGACTCTTTGTCAAGCTTGGGAAAGATACAAGAAACTACTCAGAGACTACCCACATCATTGTCAGACTGATGAGGTGTTGGGTCATACTTTCGTTGATGGGTTAGACGAGACATCAAAGATGAATCTTGACTCAACTTATAGGGGTAGTTGCATGGCAAGGCCTTATAGTGACATCCAGATCATGCTAAATAATTTCACTGCTAATGATAATAACTGGCAAGGAGATGGGGAACCACGAAGAGTAATTAAACAGAAGGAAGCATGTGTAATTGAGCTTGATGATTTCTCATCCATGAGAACAGATATAGTGAAATTAGCAAATTAGATGAAAAAAATGACAATGCACCAAGTGCAACTGATGCAATATATGCAATAGATGTCTACTTGCTGCGAGTTATGTGGTGAAGGTCACACGAGTTGCATATGTCCCGCGAATCCTGAATCCATCTATTATGTGGGGAAACAAAGTAGAGGTCTGATAAATCAACATGCACAATATGGGAACACATACAACACAATTTGTAAGAATCAACCTAACTTCTCTTGGGGGTGGGAATTACACGATTCAGAATCAGTATAGACCTCAAGGAAATTACAGCCAACCTCAGAAGCCACCCCAACAAGTTGAGGAGAGTACGAATGACCTGTTGAAGAAGTTTCTTCACAATCAACAACTCATGACCGATTTTAGAAATCTTGAGAGACAAGTTGGGCAATTGGTGGAAAATCAAAATACTAGGAGTGCAGGCGCACTTCCTAGTGATACAGAAAAGAATCGTCAAGTTAATGCAGTCACATTTAGAAACTGAAGGGAATTGGAAGATGTGACAAAGAATAGAAAAGATAAGCCTATACCTGAGGGGGAGTTGATTCCTAAAGCAACGAACTAGTTAAAGATAGATGATTCAAGTTCAGAGCTAGTGGCTGGTGCAAGGCCACCACTGTCTTTCCCCCAAAGTTTGTAGAAGAAGAATGATGATAGCATGTTTAACAAATTTCTCTCTATGTTGAGCCAGGTTCAATTAAATATTCCATTGGTTTATGTACTTCGTGAAGTTCCAAAATATGCCAAGTACATCAAAGATATAGTGTCTCACAAGAGGAGATTGACTGAATTCGAGATAGTCTCACTTACTGAGGAGTGCATTTCGAGGGTCCAAAACAAGCTTCCTCAAAAGCTTAAGGACCCTGGCAACTTCACCATCCCAGTGCAGATTGGTAATATTGATGTAGGTCGTGATCTTTGTGATTTGGGGGTGAGCATAAATATGATGCCCTTGTCCTTGTTCAAGCATTTGGGTCTGGGAGCTCTAAGACCAACTACGGTGATGTTGAATTAGCTGATAGATCTATTGCTAACCCTGAAGGAGTGATTGAAGATGTGTTTCTGCAAATTGGGAAATTCATCTTCCCAGTAAACTTTATTATCCTAGATTATGAGGCTGATGAATAAGTTCCAATTATATTAGGAAGACCTCTATTGGCTACAAGTGATGCAATTATTAAAGTGAGAGAGGGAAAAATGATTATGACAGTGGACAATGAGGGAGAAGTTTTCGATGTCTACAAGGCGACCCAACTATCACGCTATTATGAAGAGCTCTATGATATCTGTTATGGAGGTGGATGAGAAGTTTATAGATTCGAGCGTATATCTAGACGATTCTCTGGAGAAAACACTCATGTTGTTCGATAGCTTGCAGATTGATGATGAGGTTGAGGAGATGATGCATATACTAGATGAATCATATCTATACATGGATGGATCAAACTCCTTTGAGCCCTTAAATAGGCCAAGTGGGCCTCCACCCAAGCCGTCGATTGAAGAGGTTCCAAAATTAGAACTTAAACCCTTGCCCCCTCACTTTCATTATGCGTATTTGGGTGGTTCTGATACTCTACCTGTTATTGTTTCCCCTAACTTGTCTAAATTCCACGAAGACAAGCGTTAAGAGTGTTGTGTGAGCACAAATAAGCAATTGGGTGGATGATGTCTGACATTAGAGACATTAGTCCGGCCTTTTGTATGCATAAAATTCTCATGGAGGAAGTACACAAGCCAAGTGTAGAGCACCAACGCCGCCTAAATCTAATCATGAAAGAGGTGGTAAGAAAAGAAGTGATTAAGTGGTTGGATGCATATATTGTATTCCCAATCTCTGATAGCAAATTGGTAAGCTCGGTCCAATATATACCTAAGAAGGAAGGGATGACTGTAGTGGTTAATGAACATAATGACTTTATTCCCACCAGAACTGTGACTGGGTGGAAAATTTGCATAGATTATAAAAAATTAAACAATTCCACCCGTAAGGACCACTTTACCCTCCCCTTTATTGACCAAATGCTTGATAGAATAGCTGGACATGAATACTATTGTTTACTAAATATCTATTCAGGGTATAATTAGATTGCAATTGCCCCAGATGACCAAGAGAAAACCATATTTACTTGTCCCTATGGCACATATGCCTTCAAGAGAATGACCTTTGGTCTCTGTAATGCACCTGCAACTTTTCAAAGGTGTATGATTACTATTTTTACTGACATAGTTGAAAGATTTGGAAAGATATTCGTGGATGATTTTTCTGTGTTTGGATATTCTTTTGATAATTGTTTAATGAACCTTGATAAAGTACTTGCTAGGTGTGAAGATACAAACTTGGTGCAAAACTGGGAGAAATGCCATTTCATGGTACGAGAAGGTATAGTCTTTGGGCACAAGGTGTCCAAAAATAGTCTGCAGGTGGACAACGCAAAGGCGAAAACAATTGAATAATTCCCCCCACGAACATCCCTTAAGGCCATTCGTAGTTTCTTGGGCCATGTAGTTTTTTATAGTCATTTCATTAAATAATTTTCAAAAACATCCTCTCCTCTGTGCAGGCTTCTTGAGAAAGATATCCCCTTCAAATTTGATGATGCTTGTCTGAAATCATTTAAGGAACTGAAGAAAAGGTTGGTGACTGTACCAATTATCATTGCCTCAGACTGGACTCAGCCTTGAGTTGATGTGTGATGCGAGCGACATCGCAATATGAGTTGTTTTGGGGCAAAGAAAGGACAAACCTTTTCACTCCATTTATTACGCGAGCAAAACTCTGAATCTAGCTTAGATGAACTACACTGTTACTGAAAAAGAGTTTCTTGCAGTAGTGTAGGCGTTTAACAAGTTCAGGTCCTATCTACTGGGAACCAAAGCCATCGTCTACACAGATCGCTTAACTACCAGGTATTTGTTTGAACAGAGAGATACCAAGCCGAGGTTGATTCATTGGTTCTCCTTTTGTAAGAATTTGATTTGCAGATCCGAGATCAAAAAGGAACAGAGAATCAAGTGGTCGATCACTTGTCCAGATTAGAAAATTGGAACCATGTAGCAAAGGGAAGTTCGATCAACGAAGCCTTTCCAGATGAGTAGTTATTGGCAGTCACCTCGAGTCCTGTTGTATGCAGACTACGTGAATTTTATTGCAAGTGGGGTGATCAAAAGCGAATCCAAAATTTGAATCCTATGGGTATAACTTTTATCGTTTTTAGCATTGAACTAATTATATTTATTAAGTTATGGGTTCATATATACTATTTTTGTAATTTTAATGAATGTTTACATAAAACTTTTACTCCGCATTAAAAGTTATGGGTTCAATTGAACCCGTCAGTAGAATCTACATACGCCCCTGTGGGTGATGCCACCGGAATGGGCACTTGATAATAGAAGAGGATTTCTACATGATGTAAGGCTCTACTTATGGGATGAGCCATTCCTATATAAGTAATGTACATAGTAGTTGTTAAGAAAGTGTGTTCCTGAGGAGGAGATTAATTTAGTCTTGCATGATTGTCATGCTTCTCCATATGGAGGTCATCACAATGGGGATAGAACAACCCAAAAAGTGCTATAATCGGTTTTCTATTGGCCAAAACCGTTTAAGGATGCACACGCCTTTCTTAAAACATGTGATAGGTGCCAAAGAACCGGAACAATCACTAGAAGCACAAGATTCCCTTGCAAGATATTCTAGCGATAAAGATCTTTGATGTTTGGCGGATTGATTTCATGGGACCGTTCCCGTATTATAGTGGTCACAAGTACATCTTGCTGGCGGCTGACTATATGTCGTGGGTGGAGGCCATTGCTCTTCCTACTAATGATGCAAAGGTAGTCGTAAACTTTGTGAAAAAGCACATCTTTACACATTTTGGGACTCCAAGGGTTTTGATAAGTGACGGAGGAACTCACTTCTATAACAAGTTGTTGAACAATGTTCTAGCAAAATATGGAGTTAAGCATAAGGTTGACACCGTCTATCATCCCCAAACTAAAGTTCAAGTGGAAGTGTTGAACAGAGAGGTGAAGCAAATTCTGGAGAAAACAATAAGTGAAAACATGAAGGACTGGGCTGTAAAGCTTAACGACGTATTATGGGCGTATCGAACTGCATACAGGACCTCCATTGGAGCATTTCTTTATAAGTTGGTTTATGGGAAGACGTGCCACTTGCCTGTCAAGCTTGAACACAAGGCCTATTAGGCGATTAAAAAGCTATATTTGGATATGGACTTTGCCTAAAAAAAAGAGGTTATTGCAACTTAACAAGCTTGGCAAGTTCTGATTGCATGCATACAAAAATGCCAAATTATACAAAAAAAGACCAAAACGTGGCATTATAAGCGCATCCAACATCGTAAGTTTGAGCAAGGTCAAGAGGTTCTCTTGTTCAATTCAAGGTTGAAGCCTTTTCCCCGAAAGCTTAAGTCTAGATGGTCGGGATCTTTTGAAGTGGTTAGTGTAATGCCTCATGGAGTGGTGGAATTACATGATCCAAGTTCACGTAGTACATTCTTGGTAAATGTGCAAAAGTGAAACACTATTGGGGTGGTGACTTTTCACGTCACAAAACCTCGATGGACTTAGCCGAGGCTTGAAAAAGTGATAGGGTCGTGCCGCGACGTTATATCATGCGCTTGTTGGGTGGCAACCCAATTCATAGTTTAGTTTAACTTAATTAGTTTTTTCTTTTTGATATTTAGGTACTAACAAGTTTATCGTTGAATTATGGTGTTTGAATAGGTACGTGAGCATGTAGAAAGGTCAAATATTCATGAAGGAATCCAAAAGACCAGACCTCGCACCCCAAAGCACAAAGGACCTCGTGCTAGTGCTGGCGCCGCTTGCCCATTCACGCGCCTTCCCTCGTGCCAGAGATGGCAATGTGCGCTCTAACATGCCCAGTCTCTCGCGCCTCACCTGGCACCACCCAGTCTCTAGCGCGCCTTACCCTTCACGTTGTACGCCCTATCACGAGGTGGGCCTCACGTCCCAGCTCACGAGGCCAGGTAAGATTTTGATTTTTTTTCTTCTTCTTTTAAATCCTCCCCTGCCATTTAAAACAAACACACACAAAAATAAAATCAATTGCCCGCAACTTCCCCCATGTTAATTTTTTCCCTGCCAACGCCCCCCTCTCACTCTTTCCCATCACCCAAATTCTCCAAATATCCTTTCACACATCCATCAACTAAATCTCACTATTAATTGAATATCACTCCTCTCTCTAAACTTCTAAGGTATTAATTCTTCTCTATTTCTCTTCTATTTTAGGATTGATTGAGCTAAAATCGCAACTTACAACTATGAATGTCTTGAATGTGAAATTGTGCATACTTGTCCCAACCCCATGAAACCCAAGGGAATGTTATTCTTGTTGATCTGACGAGTGTTTACACTCTAATCCCAAGCCGATTTGGGAGGGTGAGGCAATCCCTCGCCCACACAAAAGCTTCACCCAAACTAGTGCATACCATGTGTTCGATAAAATGCCTCAAAGGCACTTATGTCCCAATTGGAGCCCGAGTTTCCGGGATTGATACACTAGTAGGTTGTAAGCATCCCAGGCATAAACTTTAAGTGTGGGGTGGCTCACTAGAGCCGGGGTAAAGGTTTTAAGTGTGGCACTTGCATTGTTCTCCCACATGAACTAGTTGTCTTGTTGCTTAATTATTGCTTAGTTTCAATAGGTGAAATCTGAGTAGCCTCGGCCTACTTGAAACAATGTGCTAATCTTTTAAGTGTGGGGTCGTATGACCATGTTCGACTTGATTCAATTCCCTCTAGAGTTGCCTAACATCCACTTGTGCAGGTACAAAATTGGTATGCATAAAGCCAATTGCAAAACCAACTGACAAAGGAAAGGTCAAAGCTACTGCCCCTACTAAAGGCAAGACATCCTCGGCTCCGCCACCAAAAAAGTATAAAGAGGGAGAGGCAACATCTAGTCAGGATAAGGGATTACATGCAGTTGCAACCATGGAACCTTCACACCCCAGACCTCAGGGGCAGCGTAAATATGGAATTAAAAGTATACCCCCATCTACCAAGGCCTGGTACAAGATTTGTTGGCCGAAGCATATGCACCCGATTTACCCGTTGATTAGCACTATTTATGATCTAAGTATCCGATAATATGGAAGTCTATTCATGAGCTTGGGTTGAGCTATGTATTCGGGAACCCCGAGGATATTAATGTGAACCATGTTCACGAGTTCTATGCCGGATATGATCCGAATAATCCAGAGTAATATGTGTCTTTTTGGGGTAGATTGATTGATTTTTCTGCAACTGCTATATGCAACTACTTGGGAACTCCGAAAGTTCTATATGAGCCTTTGGGTAACTTCATTGCTCGCCGGACATATTGAGAGCTTAGACACACTTTATGTGGTGTCAATTCTATGGCCGTCTGGGATCGTGACAAAAAGACTGGTCGCCATAGGAAATTTCCAAAGAAAAAGATGAAGCTAGAAACTCAAGTTTGGTTGAAACTGATCAACATTCGATTATTACCATGCAATCATGACACTATGATCGAGCATGATAGGGTGTGATTGCTTTACTTCCTAATGACTGGCCAAAAGGTTAATGTGGGCCTTTTGATATGCCACCAGATGGCGCAAGTACGAAAGAGCTAGAGGATTGATAAGTTATTCTTTGGCAACATGTTGACATAGTATCTGAGAAAGGAGGAGGTAGAGGAGGAGCCAGAGTTTAATATAGTCATTCCAGCACCCCTCCGAGGGACTGACATCACCAGCATCCAGCCTAAGGGGAATGATTTGACTGTGCTCACTGGTGCCGAGCGCATTGCTCGTGATGATAGTTTCATGGCCCATTTTTATGGGATGATGGACTTGCAACTACAGATTGGAGGGAGGCCGTCTACTCCAGAGAAAAGGGCTAACTTACATGAGTGCTTCCCACTAAATGCCCATGAACAACATCTAGTTGGGCTTGGTGATGTCCAGAGATTACCCGAGGACGAAGATGTCAACACGTCCGAATGTTCAGAGGCCAAGCCAGAGCAGTCAGAGGAGGATGCTGAGCCAGGAGATGATGATGAAGATTGGGCAGCTGCTGATATGGACTTCTATGATGAGGGTGATGACAAGGAGTAACCATGGAGTTTTCTTATCACCTCACTTGATTTTCATTATTTTATATGAATTGAGGACACTGCATGATTAAGTGTAGGGTGAGGGATTCTCTGGTATATGTATTGTAGGTAAATTGTTAGCTTCTTATTTTTATTGTAGTTTAGTAATTTTTACATTAACTTCTTGCCTTCTATTTTTATCTTAGCTTAATGAGTAAAATAGATAAAGAAAACAAAATAGTAGTGTAGTATTTTAGTGGTAGTTTTTGTATTGATTTAGTAGTAGTTTAATTTGATATAAAAAATAAAAACAAACTAGAGAAATTTGGACTTTTTCCGACGATGGATCTCCTAGGCAGCTTTCTCGAGAGATTAAAGTCTAACAAAAAATACAAAAAAATAGAAAAATACAAAAACATATTTTTTAGCTTCTTTTAGGTAGTAATAATCCCCTATGATTTTTCTTTGTGCCTCGGTTCTTTTCCACGGGATGTAGCTTGAACCGGGTGTAGATTTTTATTTTTAGAGTAGATTAAAATTTAGAAAATAAATGGGGGAAGAAAGAAGAGATTTCTAGGCGCCCTTGACTTGTTTGATAGTAGCATATTTAGGCTTTCACATGTGTAGTATTTTCCCTACGTGTTAAATTTATTATGACGCCTTGATTATTTGGATAGCATATTTTGTGATGCCTATGTCTTATTTTCTTGACTATTGTTCACTTCGTGCTTAACGCTTAATATTTCTTGGCTCCGTAAATACTTACATTAGTTTGTGAGTCGGAATGAGACGGTCCTTTGTGAGTCATGTGCCATGTGTGGTAGATTATTTTGTGTAGTTCATGTCATTGTACTTGTGTCTAGAACTTGCCCGGTATGTGAGTCAAACGAAATTTTAGGATGCTCGATTTGAAAAATAATTTTAGGCTTTATTTGATATTTTCAAGCTTAAATGCTTATCATAACTAACATCTACTCCTAGTTAACCCTTTTGAGCCTATAGACTTTTATTTGACACCCATCGTACAAGCCTATTCCCTTTTTATTCTTAATTGATATTGTTTTCAACCCTTTATATCTTAAAGCACTTTAATTGTAAATGATTGCTAAAAGAAGTAAGGAGAAAATTTAGGTGGCTTTCGAGTGGAACCAATGAAAGGAGAAAATGTGCACTTGTTTTGTAAAATAATACAGCACTTATGAAAATTGCAAAAGAAACAAATAACAGTTGGAAAAAATAACAGTTGGAAAAAAAGTCTGAAAAAGAAGAAAAATATATGTAGATGAATAAATTGATATCTTGTTCTTGCTAGTAGATATGAATTAAAGTACTGCTTAAAGAGAGGGAACATTTTTAGGGTGTGATCTCGTTTGTGAAAGTGAAGTGGATTGAAGAATTTGCGCTTAAAGTTTATTATGTGATGTGTTAAAGTGCTTAGGAGGGTGAACTACTATTCTTAAATATATCCTACCCATCCCTTAGTCCATATTACAACCACGAAAAAGTCCTAATTGATTTTAGATCGAACGAACCCATATTAGTAGAGGTTTATATTTAGGGCAAGCCTATGATACCGATTGCATGCATAAGATGTCTTTGTGAGAGAGAGCAGTTTTGATATATGTGAGTCCTTGAAATATATTTGAGCATTTGAGTTGAATGTGTGAATTCTATTTACTCTTTTACTTGTTATGAGGGCACATGATTTTGCGATGAATAGGTGACATTATAGTAGGTAATTGTTGCCATCAACCGTGGTCATTGGTGTAGTGTGCTTCAACTGTGTAAATATAAAGTGCTCCAAGATAGTGTAAATTGTTGGTTGACTCGAGGACAAGAAATGTTTAAGTGTCGGGTAGTAATGCTTGTCTATAAATGTATATTTTTACTACATTTCTTACCTTACATTTTAGTGTTTTAATGATTAATTGTGCATCATTTGAGCTTAATTGTGTCATTTGTATGTGTAGGATCGTTGAAGGATGAAAACGCGTGGAGGTTGTATAAAAGGATGTCGAAGATACATAAAAAAGAGAACGAAAAGGCAAAATCAGAAAAGTCCTGGAACCAGGCGCCAGGCCAGGCGACGCCTGGATCCAAGCGAGATAGACCGCATGATAGAGCAGGCGAGGCGAGCCCAAACGCGAGCTACAAGCCAGGCCTCGCGAGCTCTGAGGCCCGGTCCTTTCCGAGTCCGGGTATTATACGTTTCCACTTGGATTTGGGCCTGAGGACTCCGATTCTAACCTATAAAATACCCCCTAAACGTGATTATTGGGGTGTTGGTCAATTTTGAAGTCGGAAAAGGCATAGAAACACAAACGGAGCACGAAATTCATCGATTCTTCCATTTTTCATCTAGTATTCATAGCTTTTATGTGTAAAAATAATATATTGGTTATTAGCATGACTATGAATGGCTATTTCTTCTCGTTCTGGGGTTATGGGTGCTACATGAATGTTGACGTTTGAAGTTTAAATTGATAATTTGATTTTATCATATTGGTTTGTTTATTTAATCATGTTCTTAATTATTTTGTTGCGTAGCTATTGATGAAATATTATCTACGAATCTAGTGTTGAACTCGAAAGTGGGAAATCTAGATTGAATATAGGATTAAATAGAGCAAGTTCTTGAACCTGTGCATCGGGGAATGAATTCGTGATTAGGATAGACATATACCGAATTGCCTTGCTTGGTTGAAATACAAGAATTATAAATTCGTTCTTGCTAGTCTTACTTCCATAGATGACAAGACCCAATTCCCACTATAGGTCGTGATGGCACCCAACGTGGCCGTTAGGAACGCCAACAGTGAACTATCCATTTAATTATTCATATTATTACTTTTAAAATCATGAATTTTATTTAATAAAGAAACTAAGTATAGGAGGTCATAGTGACATAAATAATAAATAAAACATAAGAGTGAAATGGTGATATTAATAGGCAAAAACCATAAACATCTAGTAGAACTTTCCAAAACCTAGTGTCACAAGTGCACGAACAATCTAGTAGAATATATAAACCACTACAACTACTATCTGAAATGAAATAGACAGCAATAGGAAGGAGACTCCGCGTGCTGTAGATAGGAGCATGGGGGAACAACTCACCACTAAGTCTCCGGATAATGTGGATGCGCGCCCGAACGGATACCAGATGTACCTGCCTCAACATCTGCACAATTTGTGCAGAAGTGTAGCATGAGTACGTTAATCAACATATACCTATTAAGTATTTAGTCTAACTTCGAAGAAGTAGTGACGAGGGGTCGATATTGACACTTACTAATGGTCAATAAATAAAGTGCAAGAATTATAAATAGACATGAAATATAACAATAACAATGGAATAAGAAACAATAAATAACGTGATTCTTTAACAAAATACCAATTTAAAATCTCCAAATATCACATGCCATTTCAACAAATAAGAACCATCAAGTAAATATTAATTCTCAAGTCATGAAGGAAATACCAGGTATATTCGGACTCCTAGCGATATTAGCACGAGTTATGCCGAGGTCGTACGGTCCAATCCATAATAATCGTGTACATACACTACAGAGGTCGTACGGCCCGATCCCTGGATGCATCTCAATATATATTTCAGAGGTGTTCGGGCCGATCCATAGGAATAAAGAAACTCTTTGGACTACGGGTTATACAATTACAACACCAGGATAGGCACATCAAGAAGCATAATTTTCTATCAACAATAGAATATTCCGCCAAAATGCAAAGTAATGGAGCTTGACCTAACATAATCCCTAATCAAATTTCAATTTTAAATTCAAGTAAGTAAACTAACAAGTTGGGTTCAATTAATACAAATATTGCATGATAAAGTCCTAAGTCTACCCGGACATAAATATGATTTTTTGCTGGGTCTTTCCCTGTTGTTCTGTTCCCACCACGAGAAAGACGCACGACCCCGATGCATGTAATAGAGAATAGGCATGCTTGGCTTACTTGAATCTGCGTACGTACGGACTTTTGTCACTTCGTGTGTACGTAGCACCAACAATTATTAACAAATAACAATTTAAACACCTACGTGGATAATTCTCTCTTACAAGGTTAGGCAAGAGATTTACCTTATTTTCAATTCCTCTTCTCGGACCTCAAACCACATTAATAGCCTCAAAATATCGTCGAGAAACCTGAAACTAGTCAAAAGTCATACAAACTAATCAATATATGATCAAAAGTTCATAATTCATCTATTAGAGTAATTACGCAACCCACATCGGAAAGTTCCTAAAAGTTACCCCTTCTCCCCACGTTCACGGATTTTAGAATTTTTTGTAGATAAATATTACCCATGACCTTATAAACTCGAATATATAACTTATACCCAATTCCATAATCATTTGCGTGGTCTAGTCCCATTTTTACCAAACCCTAGGTTTTTCAATGTAATCCCATAATTTCCATAATTTTTATGTTAAAATCTACCTATAATCTATGTATTAAACTCACATTAGGTAGAAATCACTTACCTTCAATTGGTAGGTGAAAATCCCTCTCCAAGAAGCTCTAAAATCGGCCAAACCAATGTGAAATGAGAGAAAATAAGCCTAAGTAACGATTCAAAACATGTTCTTCCTAGTGGTCCTTCACGATCACGAAAAGGCCCAGACAAAGCATCGCGAATGCGACCTTTCCTTCGCGAACGCGAAGCGCAATGACCTGCTGATCCCCGGACCCACTCCATTCTACGCGAATGCAGACCTCCAATCGCGAACGCGAAGGCCAGGCGCTAAACCTTCGCGAACGCGACCCATGATTGCGAATGCAAAGAACAAAAACACCACTGCCACAAATCCTTCATCTCGAACGTGTGACACACTCCATGTTCGCGAAGTAGGAAACCAGTACCAGGACCCCGGGTTTTGGACTTAACTCCAGGTTTCAAAACACACCCGAGCCACTCAGGACCCCGTCCAAATGCATCAATGTGTTCATAAACATGATTCGGACCCTCCCAAAGCCTCGGAACACATAAAACAACATTGAAACTGAGAATCTCACCCTAAAACCAAATTAATCAACTTATGAACTTCAAACTTCTTCAACTAGCTCCGAACGTGACAAATCATACTTAGACAACTCAGAATGATGCCAAATTTTATGCACAAGTCATAAATCACCACACAAACCTATTCCCAGGATCGGAATCCCTAATGGATATCGATAACACCAAACTCTTCAAACCAAATTTAAGAAACTCTAAAACCTTCAAGGCTCCAACTTTCAACATTAAGCACCGAAATGCTCCCGGATCACCCGAAACTCAATTCGAACAGAAGCCCAAGTCCAAAATCATCATATCGACCTATTGGAACCATCAAATCCCGGTTCCGAGGTCGTTTACTCAAAATGTTGACTCAATTCAAATTTGGCCATCTTAGGCTACTATTAAGGAACTAAGCATTCCGAATCCAACCCGAACCTTTCCAAAACAAGGAAATAATCCCCGCAAGTCATAAAACAGTAAAAGCACATACAAGAAGTCTTAAATAGGGGAACCGAGATCAAGAAAGAAAAAACTACTGATCGGGTCGTTACATTCTCCACCTCTTAAGCAAACGTTCGTCCTCGAACGCGTCTAGAATCATACATGGAGTGCTGAATAAGTGTGGATATCTGCTCCGCATGTCCTCCTCGATCTTCCAAGTCATCTCCTTGACTGGTTGACCCCTCCACTAGACCTTTACTGCTGAAATCTTCTTAGACCTCAACTGGCGGACATGCCTGTCAACAATGGCAATTGCCTCATCTTCAAAACCCAAGCTCTCATCCAGCTGAACTATACTTTAATCTAACACATGTGACCTGTCGGCATGGTACCTCCGGAGAATAGACACGTGGAAAATTAGATGAACTCCTGATAAACTGGGAGGCAAATCAAGCCTGAAAGAAACCTCTCTAATTCTCTCCAACACCTCAAATGGACTGATGAACCTCATACTCAGTTTTCCCTTCTTTCTAAACCTCATGATAGCCTTAATCAACGAGACTTTCAATAGAACCTTCTCGCCTACCATAAATGATAAATCATGCGTTTTTTTATCTGCGTAACTCTTCTGCATGGACTGAGCCGGGAAAGTCGCTCATGTATCAACTTTACCTTATCCAAGGCATCATTTAAAAAATCAGTACCATATGACCTAGCCTCGCCGGGCTCAAACGAACCGATGGGAGAATGCCATCTCCGACCATACAAAGCCTCAAAGGGAGCCATCTCAATGCTATACTGATAACTGTTGTTACAAGCAAAATCGTCCAAAGGTAAGAATCAATCCCATTATCCTCCAAAGTCAATCACACATGCTCTGAGCATATCTTCTAGAATCTGAACTGTCCGCTTCAACTGCCCACTGGTTTGCGGAGCCGTGTTGAGCTCTACCCGGGTAGCCAACTAACTCTATTATTCTCTCCAAAAATGTGAAGTGAACCGAGGGCCTCTATTTGAAATGATGTAATAGGCATACCATGCAACAAGACAATCTCCTGAATATACATCTGGGCCAACCTCTCTGAAGAGTACGTAGTTATTGTTAAATAAATTTAACCCCCAATTACATATATTTAATTATTTGAACCAAGATAATATTAAGGGAAGAGTTCTCGAATCGCAGTTAGTCGAAGTGACCCAAGAAGAAGCAAAGTCCCTAGCTGAAGTGTCGACAAGAGCCTAGTCGAGATATCAACAAGGGTCGAGGTCGAATATCGTTGATAAGAGCTATAACAGCTAGTTTCTCAGGATAGGATATTAAAAGAGAATATTCTAGTAGATATTCCATGTACTTGTACTATTAGGGTTTCTTAGGAATACGTCCCATATATATAGAAAAAAGAGATAGTGATAGGGGCATGTGATATTCATTTTGTACGAAAACGCTTTGATAAAAAGATTCTCTCTCTCTCTCTCTCTCTCTCTCTCTCTCTCTTTCTAAGATACAAGCACCACCTTTTCACTAAGATTCTTATCTATACTCTTTCATAATTTTTCATCAGATCCGAGAATAACTCGAATATTCAAGAATTTTCCTGTCACTCATCATTGTCATGTAAAACATCCATCTATTTCACCCTTTATCGGGTGAATCATTCCTTCTATTTACTTAAATGCCATTTATTCTTATTCATTGTTATTAAATGCTACATTATTATTCATACTTTGAAGAACAATTATTGCATGTTGTTATTACTATCTGACCGAACCCATTTAGTGTGTTTGAAAGCCTCGTCTAGAGATATTATTGTTAACTAAGTTTAACCCCCAATTACAGAAATTTAAGTATTTGAACCAAGATCCATATTATTTGGTCAAACAATTTGGCGTCATCGATAACATACCGGGCGCTCCTAAGATGTTGTTTAAGAGGGACACCGGCCGGTTCGTCGAACACATGTATAGTGATGATGCAGCTCCACATGATATTCCAAAAACCATCAAAATGCCGCCCTACCTCAGGATATATGACGGTACAACCGACCCTAAAGATCACGTGACTCATTACGTCACCGCCGTAAAAGGCAATGATCTCGCCAAAGAACAAGTATCTTCTATTTTACTGAAGCAGTTTGGTGAAACCCTCATGGGAGGGGCACTTTCACAACTACCAACACATTCCATAGAGTCTTTCGAGGAAATGGACGACAACTTCGTAACGGCCCATGCCGGAGCCAAGAAGGTCGAGGCAAGAGTGAACGACATATTTGCTATTAAGCAATCCCTGGGAGAGGGAGTAAGGGACTTCCTCTCCCGGTTCAACCTAGTGAGAATGACTATGCCAAACGTATCTAAAGGGATGGCGGTCACAGCCTTTCAAAATGAGTTGAGTAGAGAAGGTTCAAGAGCAACTAGAAAACTGTTGAATCGGTTCATGAGTTATCCTCCAACCACTTGGGACGAAATCCACAATGCTTACTATGCCGAGGTCCGTGCAGACGAAGATGACCTCAACGGACCAACTCACCGACTAACCTCGGTACAAGCCGAATCAAGAAAAGAGCGAAGAGGCACCTCCAGAAGAGATCATCCAATTCCACGACCTAACAGGGAACAACATCAACCATATATCAGGACGACCGCCGCGCCCTCCCCCCGCTACGAAGAAGGTCCATCCAGACCAGGGACATGAACTCATCGAAATGACAGAGGTATGCCCCTATTATCTGCTCACAATTTTTGTGTGTCACCTACAGAGATAGTCTACGCCTTGGAGAATCTCGGGCCAAAAGTGACGTGGCTGCCAAAGATGAGATCAGACCCTAATACCAGAAAATCTAACGCCCTTTGTGAGTTCCACCAGGAACGAGGGCACAAGACTGAAGATTGCACTGCCCCGAGGCAAGAAGTCGTAAACATGTTGCGACAAGGTCACCTCAAATAGTTACTGAGCAACAGGGGAAGAACCAATTTCGCCAGAGGACGCGAACACCAAAGACCACCTAAACCACCCTCACCAGCTCGTACTATCAAGATGATCATTGGCGGCGGCGACGATGCCTCTATCAACAGCGTGAAGTTCAGTACTACCCACAAACTCAAGCGATCTATCACCCGCAAACGGTACGACAAACTCGAAGAAATTATTATCTTTGACAAGTGGGACGTTGATAGTTTGGATTTTCCTCATAATGACGCCCTCGTTATTACCCTACGAATTTTAGATACTGATGTTAAACGCATTATGATAGATGACGAGAGCGGCGCGTGCATTATCCATCCCTGATTACTTACCCAAATGAAACTCGAGGATAAGATAGTATTGCGCTGCATCACGCTAACTAGTTTTAAAAATGCAGTTGAACGGACATCCGAAGAAATTACACTCCTCGTTTTGGCCGGCAGCATGACTCTGGAAACAACATTCCACATCATGGACCAATACACCGCGTACAATGCCATAGTGGGATGACTATAGATACACCCCATGAAGGTCGTTCCCTCCAACTTGTAAAGTCATCAAATTCCCAACTCCATGGGGAATATTCAGCATATGAGGAGACAAGCGTACGTCCCGGGAATTAGGGGTGTCAATGGTTCGGTTCAACCGGTTATTTTATAGAATTTGTGCCATACTAATTTTTGGGTTATTCTATTATGTGTAACCAAAATTAGACTTTTCGAAACCGTCCCAATCATGCCGGTTTCTCTTTGGTATCGGTACGGTTCGGTAAATCTTCGGTAAATTTTTTTAAATATCATGTAAAAATCACTAGTAGAAGTAGAATGCAATAACATACGTATTTTTATATGATTTAGCAAAAAAGGTGATGAATTAAGAAAATATAAAATATGGCTAGAGTATAGATCCATCAACTATTCTACATCAGCGTAAAAGAAACTAAGCAAATACAAAAAAAAATATAAATCACACGAGCGGAAAGATATTAACCAAGCTGGGATTCAAGAATAAAGTCTATAGAAGATTAAATATTCAAAAAGATAAATCTAAATCATATGAAATAAAACATATTCAATACATTAATCGCTAAAATACCTTGTGTCTTGCTAGTGAATATGCTGGAAATAATTTAGTTTCAATAGGAGTAGCATAATAGGTTTGGAAATTAGGATTTTGAGTTTAATTACTTGTTGGCTTGTAACTATTTCATAATTCCAAGGCCCCAGAAAAAATTTAATGCTTTATTATTTTTAAACTATATATATATAAATATATTTTTTACATTATAAATTTATTCGGTACGGTTCAGTATTTTTTCAGTTTATTTTCATAAAATAAAACACCTACCCTAATTATCGGTATGATTATAGATTTATATAAAAACCTACGGTTTTATTAAAAGAAACCTAAAAATCAGTTTGGTATGGTACGGTTCGGTCGGTTTAGTCGGTTTCTAAATATCCATTGACACCGCTACCGGGAATGCTACCATATTGATTTAGATAGCACAACCATTCAATAAAGGAAGGACAAAGAAAAAGAGGCATAGCAATCAACAGGGACAAGGTCGGGGCATGACGAGATCGGGGAAGGCATCAAAGACCTCGACATAGTCGAAGTCGCAGGATCGACCATAGAAGACCTTGATCCCGTTCAATTAGATTCCAACGACCATAGCAAGAAGGCCTATATTGGTTGCAAACTTCAGGAACTAAGTAAACTCAATACATTCTTAAAAGCTAACACGAATTTATTTGCTTTCAGCCATGCTGATATGCCGGGAATCCCAAAGGAAATCGACATGCACAAATTAAACGTTGACCTCTTCCACCCCCGGTGAGGTAGGTCAAGCGTAAATTCCATTCCGCAATCAATGACGCAGTGTGCGAGGAGGTGGAAAATTATTAGAAAATGGTTCCATCAGGGAGTCAAAGTACCCCAAGTGGGTCGCCAACATAATACTGATTAAAAAGAAGAATGGGAAATGGCGGATGTGCGTGGACTTCACAGACTTGAACAAAGCATGCCCAAAGGATTCGTTCCCGCTGCCTCATATCGACCAACCCATTGACGCAACAGCCGAGCATACGTTACTAAGATTCTTGGATGCTTGCTCATGTAATAATCAGATCCTCATGGAAGAGGAAGATCAGGAAAATACCACGTTCATCACCCACCAAGGAACGTATTGCTACAGGGTCATGCCCTTTAGACTAAAGAATGCGTGGGCGACCTATCAAAGGTTGGTGAAAAGGATGTTCAAGGATTAACTCGGTAATACAATGGAAATATATATAGACGACATGCTGGTCAAGTCCAAAAGGGGAGAAGATCACATCATCCATCTGAATGAAACTTTCGACATACTCAGATGGTACAAAATGAAACTAAACCTGGAAAAGTGTGCATTTGGCGTAGCCTCAGGAAAGTTCCTAGGTTTTCTGGTATCACACCGAGGGATCGAGGTCAACCGTGACCAAATCAAAGCCATCGAGGGGATACCCAAACTCTTGACCACCAAAAAACAGGTCCAAAGTTTGACTGGCCGCATCGCCGCCCTATCGAGGTTCATCTTGCGGTCGTCGGATAGGTTCCATAAATTCTTTGGCATACTTAAGAAAGATAACAGTCTCCAATGGACTTCAGAGTGCATATAGGGGCTGAGGGAGCTAAAGGCATACTTGTCGCCGCCGCCCTTTCTTTTAAAACCAAAGCCGGTGGAGCGTCTCCTCAGTTATCTAGCTATATCCGAGCTAGGTGTAAGCACAGTCCTAATTCGAGAAAACAAAGGTATGCAATGTCCCATCTATTACATTAGCAAAACACTAGTCGATGCCGAGACAGGTACACACACCTCAAGAAACTGGCTTTGGCCTTAGTCATAGCTTCACAAAAGCTTAGACCATGTTTCCAATGTCACCCCATCTCGATCGTCACAACTTTTCCCCTAAAAAGCATTTTACATAAAACCGAGCTATAGGGAAGGCTGGCCAAATGGGCCATCGAGCAAAGCGAGCATGATATCATGTACCAACTACGAACGCCGATAAAGCTACAAGTGCTCGCTGACTTTAGCACAAAAATAATGCCTGAAGTCGAAAGGGAAGCCGTCCAAACTCCCCCCCCCCCAAAC
>AWOL01S0001973.1:16423-41323 GCA_000715115.1 Nicotiana otophora | reverse complement strand
CCCCCCCCAAACACAAGACCTCTGGGTCCAATACCTCGATGGCGCATCCAATGTGTCGGGGTCTAGACTGGGACTCGTACTCGAAGTCTCAATAGGCGAATTAATTCTCCAGTCCATAAGGTGCCCGGATATAACTAACAATGACACCGAGTATGAGGCCGTCATTGCAGGTTTGAGACTAATGCTAAAGTATGGGGCAAAACGGCTAAAACTACGCTGTGATTTCGAGTTCGTAGTCAACCAAGTTACATGGACTTTCCAAATCAAGGAACAAAGATTGCCAAAATACCAGACCAAAATCTGCAAGTTGTTGCCCGAGTTTGACGAATGGCAGCTCGACCAAATTCCACGAGCATAGAACGCCGAAGAAGATGGCCTCCCTAAACTAGTCGCAGCCACCAAAAGCATCACAACAGGAGACAAAAACGTGGTCCATCTCCTCAACTCATCACTAGACCAAGTTGAGGTAAGAACCATTAACTTAACTTGGGACTAGCGCAATTGTATTATCGCATACATGCAGGACGACACACTCCCAGGTGATAAAAAAGAGGCCAAGAAACTGAGAATGCAAGCAGCCATATACATTATCCTCCACAACTACATATATAAGAGAACTTACGATGACCCTTTAGCGAAGTGCCTAGGACCAAACCAAACTCGGTGCATCCTTGAAGAAATCTACGAAGGTAGTTGCAGGGCTCATTCCGACAACCTTGCACTGGTCAGATACCTCATATAGGCGGGATATTACTGGCCCACCATGAAAAAGGAGGCCGTAGATTTCGTGAAGCGATGCGAATAATGTCAGAAGTAAGCCACAATGATTCACTAAGGGGTGAACACCTCCACTCGGTCACCTTACCTTGGCTGTTCATCAAATAGGGAATGGACATCGTGGCCCCCATCCCGGTAGGGTGAGGTAACGTACGATTCCTTTTACTTTTAGCTGACTATTTCTCTTAATGGGTGGATATAGGATCATTCGCCCAAATACGGGAACAAGAAGTAATCACCTTTATATTGAGAAATATCATATGCAGGTTCGACCTTCCATAAGAAATCAACTACGACAACGGACCTCAGTTCACGAGAAAGAAAACCGCCAAATTTTCGAGAAATGGCATATCAAAAGAATACTCTCAACCCTATACCACCCCGCGGGACACGGGCAAGCAGAGTCCTCCAACAAATCAATACTAAACATCATGAAGAAGAAGCTTGAGGATGCCAAGGGACTTTGGCCGGAAGTACTACCAAAAGTATTATGGGCCTACCAAACAACTCCAAAAACAAGCACAGGAAAGACGCCCTACGAGACCGAGGCAGTAATAGCAGTCGAGGTCGGAGATCCTAGTCTAAGGTACTCCCATGAGAGCAGCGCAAGCAATGATGGGAGCAGAAGGCAAGAACTCGACGAAGTCGACGAATGAAGAGATATGGCCTATATAAGAATGATCGCCCAAAAATAGAAAGTAGAATGCTATTACAACAAGAAAGCAAAGGTCAGGCCGCTCAAAGTCGGGGACTACGTACTGAAAGCTAAAACTCAAACGAGCAAAGATCCCACGGAAGGCAAGCTGGGAACAAATTAGTAATGTCCATACAAAATCACAACAAAAGCAAATAAAGGATCATTTTAGCTAGAAATAATGGAAGGAAAGCTACTGCCAAACAACTAAAATATCAGCCACCTCAAATACTTTAAACTCTAAGAGAAAAAGCATCCCCCAAGCTGTACTCTTTTTTCCCTCACTTGAGTTCTGTCCCATTTGGGTTTTCTCAAGGAGGTTTTTAACGAGGCAGCGAAGGGAACATTTCGAGTCGAAGTACATGAAGGAAGGGCCATAGTTACTATTTTATTGCTCGACCTCCCACTATTCTCCAGATCGACCAATGAAGGGACTAGATATACTGGGACTGGAACGCCAGCCAACACCCTGTAAATTTCTCCAAGTATGTAACAAAAACAACAATGTCAAGGCAATAAACTTTACACTTATTGGGAAATCTTTCTGAAATTTAAGTTATGTTCGACCTTGTTCGAATTAACACCTACCAAACCTCGGCCATAACTAAATAGAAGTTATGTTTGACCTTGTTCAAACTAACACCTACAAGCCCTCAGCCATAACTAAATTCAGGTTATATTCTACCGGACTTGAACTAACACCTACCGGCGCTCGGCCATAATTAAATTTAGGTTACGTTCGAACTCATTAGAACTAATACCTACCGGCCCTCGGCCGTAACTTAAACGAAAGGTTATGATCGACCTCGTTCGAACTAACACCTACAGGCCCTCGGTCATAACTAAATTTAGGTTATGTTCGACCTCGCTTGAACTAACACCTAACGGCCCTCACTCTAACTAACACCTACTGGCCCTCGGCCATAATTAAATTCAGGTTACATTCGACCTCGCTCGAACTAACACCTACCGGCCCTCGGCCGCAACTTAAAAGAAAGGTTATAATCGACCTCGTTCGAACAAAAATCTATCGGCCCTCGACCGCAATCTAACAAAAGGTCACGATCAAACAAGTCGACGACCTCAACCATCTTCCAACGCACAAATAACAGAAGCAAAAACATAAAAGTACAGAAAACAAACCACAGGAAAAGAAGCAAATAAAGAGAACAAATTTGGCATTTCATACTTAAAACATTTTTTACAAAGGCTCAAGAAGATGCTTCCAAAAATAAACAAAAGTTTACAAAAAAAAGAGAAGAAGAAAAAACTACTGATCACCACCATCATGATCTTCTGCTCCTTTACCGCCATGGCCATCGATGCCCTCCCCATCTTGGTCCCCCTTGCCATCATCGTCTTTCCCTTCGGATATGCGATATTGTACCAAACAGCCTCCTCAAGTTGATCTACACCTTCATCGTCACCATCGTCGGCCTCAGGCGTAGCAGGATCATACACACAAGCAAGTCGAGCTTCGCGGGTCTTTACACGAACATCGTCAATAGCTTCATCAGAAACAGACCACGCCGCATGCAAATCTTGAAACATCTACCTGGGCCTTGGAATGAATCCACTCCTCATATAAATCCCGAGGAATGTTGGGAAAATCCGAAGTACAGGAAGAGGACGGCTGTGCCAGTAATTGTGCCTTCTTGGCCTCCCTAGCAACCAGTCGATCATGGAGAATAGAGGCCTCCCTTTCCAACTCCCCGATCCTTTCTTCAAGATGTTCCTTCTTAAGCCTGGCCGTCATTAAGTCATTCTCCTGCTCAAAATAGAGAGTTCGAATCACCAACTCAAGGGACTATGCCTTATTCATAGCCTCCGACCGCGCCGCCTTCGCCTTCTCCAACTCTTCCACTTTCTCGGCGACTTCACCATTAATGACCTCCATCTGAAGCCGACATTCTTCCAATTGCCTGAGCAACTCGACCACTTGTTCCAGAAGGTCACCGCACTGGGCCTCCATGGCTCTGCTGACCTCAAGCTCTTCTTCCCTACCCCTCAACGTCCCCTCAATGACGCTACACTTATCGATGACTCTCACTAGCTCGTCATCTTTATCCTTCAACTCATCCCAAATGGCCTGCAAATTGACGCCCTCACCAAACCACCTGCGAAACTCCCGGTACCTGCCGCAGTACTCGAAATATTTGTTTTTCAACCTCAAAAATATTTTCCTATGCTTCTTCTCCCTTCGGGCACTTTCAATCTCCAAAATCACAGTCTGCAATCACAAAAAGAAAAAGAAGTAAGGCAAAAATGAAAACTCCCCTGCTAATAAAGGCAAAAAAAAAAGAAGAGAAGGACAAAACACTAAACACTCACCCCGAGAGCAAGATCGGCTATGCTCATCGACAAGGTGACATCGTCCAATTCTTTGAGAGTCTTACCCTCTATTTCGGAGCAAAGAGGGCCGATGGTAGGAACCACATTCTCCGTGTTCTTCAACAAGTCGAGATCCATAGGGATAAATGGTCCTCGTAGAGCTCTCCAACCTTATCTCAAGCTGGGTAAAACCTTCATCTATCATCTTTAGGTCATCCGCATCAACGTTCGACCCTAAAATCGTCACCTTCCTCGGCAACATCTTTACCTCTCTAGTTGGTCGGCAAAGAAGTATAGCAACAGGCTGGGAAGTCGATGCCTCCTCTCTCCTCGAAGTATCGATAACATCTGCAACCGATCTCTCTGCCTTGGCCACCATAGAAGGAGTATCCACTTTGGCTGCCTCCGACCTCGGAATCCCGGACTTCGGCTTGATATCATCTCAAATGACAATGGTCGTCGTCTCGCATAGTGAAAAGTCACCTGCCACTGAGTCAACTACCAAGGCGACCTCGTCGCCGACCTCTATAGATCTCCTCTTACGGGGCATCAAATCCCTTTCGCCCGGCACAAGTTCATCGTCTTCATCCATAAGATGATATATGGGAGAGGCTGAGGTCTCCGTGGTAAAAGCCCCAATGGCCGCAGAAGGAGTAGGACCAGATCCCGCAATAGGAGGGATTGAGGCGCAAGGGGAAATAGCCGCCGTCATGGATGGAGCGGTAGCCGGGGGTCGTAGCAGCTTTTCGTTTTCGGAACAAAGGGGAGCTCTCAACCCCCTCGAAAATCCCCTGGCCAAAGGTAGAAAAAACATAGGAAAAAGGGGAGGTCATCAAGGTAAACGTAAAGAAAAGAAACCAAGACTCCAACAAAACAAGAGATTTACCAATCGAAGGGGGAGCCGGCCAAAACCTCTTGAAAATGCCCGGCCACTCACGGATCCTCGGGAGGAGCCAACTAACCCAGTCTGAAATGTCCTCGACCAGAGGAGGATGCGAGGTCTTGACTGCGCAAAAAAAGAGAAAGGACCAGGAATTAAAACCCATAACCAAGCAAGGGAGAAAAATCAGACACATACGAACAAGGAAAATAAGTACTTACGAGTGCAATTCCAAACCTCAGGGAAACCACCTATGCTGGCCACCATGTTTTCGGTTCTGATGAAGAAGTAGTTTAACCAAAATTGGCAATTAACCTTGTCATCCATATTCACCACCAGGCACTTGCCTCCTCGGTGGCAAAGGTTTAACATCGTCCCTCTGTAAAATCTAGGGACGAACAAGTGTATCAAATGCCGAAGTGAGAGTTCGACCCCAGCCAACTCAGTGAATTTGGTGAGCATACTTATAAGCTTGTAAACATATGGGGCAAGCTGGGGTAGGCAGACATTGTAATAATGACAAAATTCCCCGCCAACGAAAAGAGAGGGAGAGTATAGCCGACTTCGAAGGGGTAGGTGTAGAAGGTGCAGTATCTAGGGCAAAGGACCTGTATCGTATCCCACGTAGTCGGGATCAATTCGAGGTGATCAGGAATGCCGTACTTAACCCTAAGTTCTCCTAATTCCTTCTCCGTCATCACTGACCGAAAGGCTCCAGGGTTGGCATCGGGATTTCGAGAAATTATCTCCTCTACCAAAGGGAAGCCTCCATCCTCGACAGCGGCATGAGCATTCCCCTCATGAGGAGGGAGCACCATCACTAAAGGTACCGGCTCACTTCCCTCACTAGATTCGGAAGGTACGTTAGTCATGTTTTATCGAAAGAAAGGGAGTATCAAGCAATGAAGGATCGAAAATAATGAAAGCTCCTGGAACAGAGAGGAAAAGCGTTAAATCAGAGAGAAGAAAGAAGGAGATGTGGGGTTTTGAAGCAGAAAGTTTGAAACATCAAAATTACACCCTAACACCTCTATTTATAAGAACCTGGGCACTAGAACCGAAAATAGTTCAACATTACTGGCGTCCTAACGAAAGCAATATATTCAATCAAAGGACGCATGCGAAACAAATTAACACATCGGGAAAATGCGTCATAATGACGCATGACGTCATGATGTCATCTTAATTCGTGGACATCCCAACTCAAACAAACCAATCGGGAAAATCGAGACGTTTTGTAAGTGGTCTGCATAGGGTCACGTTGCCGATTCACCATGACCACCACGACATGAACTGCTCGCTCAATTGTTTCCACCATAACGAGCAAATCCGCTCATCGACCTCACCTGAAGCCGATCTCAATAAGTGGAGGGACTAACTGTATGGGTCAAAATATGTATCTAGAGTATTTAAGCCAAGATAATATTAAGGGAAGAGTTCTTGAATCTCTATTAGTCGAAGTGATCCAAAAAGCAGGAAAGTTCCTGGCCGAAGTGTCGACAAGAGCCGTAGTCGAGGTGACAACAAGAGCCGAGGTCGAGGCCGAATATCGATGATAAGAGCTATAATAACTAGTTTCTCAAGATATGCTATTAAAAGAGAATATTCTAGTGGATATTACCTATACTTTTCCTATCAGGGTTTCTTATGAACACTTCCCATATATATAGATAAAAAAGACAATGATAGGGGCATGTGATATTCATTTTGTACGAACACTCTTTGACAAAAAGACTCTCTCTCTCTCTCTCTCTCTCTCTCTCTCTCTCTCTCTTTCTAATATACAAACACCACCTTTTCACTAAGATTCTTGTCTATACTATTCCATCACATCCGAGAATAACTCGAATATTCAAGGATTTGTCTATCACTTATCATTGTCAGGTGGAACATCCATCTATTTCGTCGATTATAAAGTGAATCATTCCTCTTATTTACTTAAATGCCATTTATTGTTATTAGTTGTTATTAAATGGTACATTATTACTCATGCTTTGAAGAACAGTTATTGCATGTTGTTATTACTATCTGATCGAACCCATCTAGTGTGTATCGCACCTTTGAAAGCCTAGTCTAGAGATATTATTGTTAATTAAGGTTAATCCCCAATTACATAAATTTAATTATTTGAACCAAGATCCATATTTTTTTGTCAAATAGTAGTCACTACCGAAATAAAGTGTGTTGACTTGGTCAGTCCGTCGACAACGACCCAAACGACATCAAATTTCCTCAGCATCCGCAGCAACCCAACTACGAAGTCCATAATGATGCGCTCCCACTACCACTTCGGTATAACCATCTGCTGAAGTAGTCCACCTGGCCTCTGGTGCTCATACTTAACTTGCTTACAATTTAGACATCTCGCCACATAACCCACTATGTCCTTCTTCATCCGCCGCCACCAGTAATGCTGCCTCAAGTTACGATACATCTTCGTAGCACGTGGATGAATAGAATACCACAAACTGTGTGCCTCTTTTAGAATCGTCTCCCTCAGGCCATCAATATTAGGAACACATAGGCGACCCTGGAGTCACAGAACACCATTATCACCGATAGTAACCTCTTTGGCACTACCATGTAGCATTGTCTTTCTGAGAACCAACAAGTACAGATCATCGTATTGACGATCCTTAATCTGCTCAAATAAATACAACTAAGCCACAATACATGCAAGAACTCAACTGGGCTCTAAAGTATCCAACCTCACAAGTCTGTTATCTAAGGACTGAATGTCCAAAGCCAATGGCCTGTCCTCTGCTGAAATGAATGCCAAACTACCCATTCTCTCGGCCTTTCTGCTCAAAGCATCTGCAACCACATTCGCCTTGCCTGAATGATAGAGGATAGTAATATCATAATCCTTCAGTAACTCAAGCAGCATGCGCTGCCTCAAATTAAGGTCCTTCTGCTTAAACAAATACTACAAACTGCAGTGATCGGTGTGAACTTCGCACGACACTCCGCAAAGATAATGCCTTCAGATCTTGAGGGCATGAACTACTGTGGCCAACTCCAAATCGTGCAAAGGATAATTCTTCTTGTGGGGCTTCAGCTGACGTGAAGCATATTCAATAACTCACCCCTCTTGCATCAATATACAATCCAAGCCAATGCGTGAAACATCACAATACACAATATACATCCCTGAACGAGAGGGCAACACTAACACCGGTACTGTAGTCAATGCGGTCTTGAGCTTCTGGAATCTCACCTTGCAATCATCAGACCAAATGAATGGAGCACCCTTCTAGGTCAATCTAGTCAAAGGAGTTGTAATGGATGAGAAACCCTCCATAAATCGACGATAATAACCTGCTAGCCCCAAGAAACTCCTGATCTCGGTCGCTATGGTAGGACGAGGCCAACTCTGAACTGCCTCGATCTTCCTGGGATCTACCTTAATACCCTCACCTAATACAACATGCCCCAAGAACGCCACTAAATCTAACCATAGCTCGTACTTGGAGAGCTTAGCATATAGATTATGTTCCCGCAAAGTCTGAAGCACAATCCTCAAATGCTACTCGTGCTCCTTCATACTACACGAGTATATCAATATGTCATCAATAAAGACAATGACAAATAAGTAAGGATATGGCTTGAAAACCCGATTCATCAAATCCATAAATGCTGGCGGGACATTAGGCAAGTCGAAGGTCATCACTAGAAACTCATAGTGCCCATATCTAGTCCAGAAAGCCGTCTTTAGAACATTCAAAGCACGAAACCTCAGTTGATGATACATAGACCTTAGATCGACCTTAGAGAACACTCTAGCACCCTAAAACTGAACAAGAAAATCATCAATGCGCGGTAATAGGTACTTACTCTTGATAGTGGCTTTTTTCAACTGGCGGTAATCAATGAACATCCACATACTCCCATTGTTTTTCTTCACACACAATATTGGTGCAACCCAAGGCGACACACTCGGCCTGATGAACCCCTTCTTGAGAAACTCCTCAAGTTGTTACTTCAACTCCTTCGAAGCCATGCGATACAGTAGAATAGATATAGGTCAGGTGCATGGCGCCAAATCAATACTGAAATTGATATTACGATTTAGTGGCATGCATGGTAGATCAGAAGGAAATACATTGGAGAACTCACGCACCACGGGCACTGAATCCATCGTGGGAGTCTCCATAACAGTATCTCGAACATAAGCCAGATAGGCCAAACAACCCTTCTCAACCATATGTCGAGCCTTCAAGAAAGAGATAACCCGATTAGATGTACTGGTAGATGAACCCCTCCACTCTAATCTAGGCAACTCTGGAATCGCCAAGGTAATAGTCTTGGCATGGCAATCAATAACGACATGGTACGGAGACAGCCAGTTCATTACCAAGATGACCTCAAAGTCGGTCATATCAAGCAACAAAAGATCTGCTCTGGTCTCAAAACCACAGAAAGTCACTACACATGACCAGTAAACCCGACCCACAATAACAAAATCACCCACTAGCATGGACACATATAAAAGAACACCCAAGGACTCACGAGAGATATCTAGATAAGGAGAAAATAAAGAAGATACATAGTAATAAGTAGACCCTGGATCAAATAGAACCAAAACATCCCTATTGCAGACAGAAATAATACTTGTGATCACGGCGTCTGAGGGTACTGCATCTAGTTTGGCTAGAAAGGCATAGACCTAGCTGGTGTACCACATGGCTGCCTTCCAGCTCTAGGGTGACCCCTACCCACCTGACCTCCGCCATTGACTGGCCGGATAGGTGGTGTGGTGATCAAGGGCTGATGGACCTGCTGTATTGCCTTGCCCTAAAGCCTTGGGCAAAACCTCCTCATATGACAAATCTCCCCGCACTCGTAATAACCTCTCGGTGTGGAATACTGTTGTCCTTGAGTATGACCCCGGTGACTATAATACCTACTAGAGGAACCCTGGATAGCCGGTGATGGTAGGTGCTCTTTGGAATGGCGCTGAAGTAGGGTCGCGCCGAAGCACTCTGGGTAGGTGGTGGTGCTTAATATGTGGGCCTGCTAGACTAGCCCCTCACAAACTGACCTCTACCCCCAGACAAGGCGCCACTAAATCTGCTAGAATGCCGAGGCCACTTCTCCCCCATCGTATACAATCGGCCTTAGCTGCAGATACCCTCAATCCTCTGAGCTTTCTCCACAACCTGCTCGTAAGAAATCCTCATCTCAACCTCCGGGGCCATAATGACTTGGATACCATAATGCAAGCCCACAATTAACCTCTGCACTATCTCTGCATCTTTGGCGAGTATCATAAGTGCCTGGCAAGATAACTCAGAGACTCTCGCCTCATAATCAGTCACAGACAACTAACCCTGCTGGAGCCGCTCGAACTGACCCCGTAACTCTTCCCTCTGAGAGGGTGAAATATACCTCTCCAAAAAGATATGTGTGAACTGGTCCCAATTCAAGGGAAGTGAACCCGTTGTCCTGCTACAAAGATAAGACTGCCACCATCTACGGGCCTTGCCCTCAAACTGAAATACGGTGAACTCCACCCCATTAGACTCTAATACTCCCATATTATGCAGCCTGGACCTGCAACGATCAATGAAGTCTTGTGGGTCCTCATGCCTCTTACCGCCAAATATAGGAGGATATAGCCTAGTCCATTTGTATAACCACTTCTACTGCTCAACGATCGCGACTGGTCTGGGCTTTGGTATAACCGCTATAACTGGCTAGGCCCTGCGTGCAGGTACTACACCTGGAGTCTGATAAACGGCAACAACATGCCCTGGAGCCTGAGCGGTAGGGGTCTGTGATCCCCCTCCTGCTTGAGATGTGGCAGAATCTTCCATAAATAGCCAGCCTAAGTAAAAGAATCCATGAACCACAGCATACGGCCCATGACCTCCTAAAATCCTGGTGTAGTCATAACATTCTCCAGGGCCAGCTCAGCTGCAGGCGCCTCATCCTTCTCCTCAATAACAAGATCCTCCATTGGATCCGATGGTGGTACAACATGATCAACTCTAGGATGCCCTCGTCCTCTAGTAGGAGTTGTGGCCCTCCCCCGGCCTCTGCCTCGGCCTCTAACAACCAGGGGAGCAACCCTTCTGCCACCAGGTAAAACCTAACGCGTGTTCTCACCGTCTGTGAGAGAATATAGAAAATACTTAGCATAACATCAACTGCACGATAGGAGATGATCAAAGAGAATTTTCCTAACACCCTATAGTCTCTCGAAGATAAGTACGAATTTCTCTGCACCAATCCGCAAGACTCTACTAGGCTTGCTCATTACTCGTGAGACCTATGTGAACCTAGTGCTATGATACAAAGTTGTCACGATCCAATTCCCACTATAGGCCGTGATGGCGCCCAACATCGCCATTTGGAAAGCCAACGGTGAACTATCCATTTAATTATTTATCTTATTAGTTTTAAAATCATGAATTTTATTTAACAAAGAGACTAAGTATCGAAGGCCATAATGATATAAAGCATAAATAAAACATAAGAGTGAAATGGTGATATTAATAGCCAAAAACCATAAACATCTACTGGAAATTCCCGAAATTCGGTGTCACAAGTGCATGAACAATCTAGTAGAATATACAAACTCACCACTAATCTCCGGTTAATGTGGATGCGCGCCCGAACGGATACCAAATGTACCTGCCTCAGCACCTGTACAATTTGTGCAGAAGTATAGCGTGAGTACGTAAATCAACGTGTACCTAGTAAGTATCTACTCTAACCTCAAAGAAGTAGTGACAAGGGGTCGACATCGACACTTACTAGTGGTCAATAAATAAAGTGCAAGAATTATAAATAGGCATGAAATACAACAGTAACAATAGAATAAGAAACAATAAATAACGTGATTCTTTAACAAAATATAAATTTAAAATCTCCAAATATCACATGCCATTTCAACAAATAAGAACCATCAAGTAAATATCAATTCTCAAGTCATGAAGGAAATACCATGTATATTCATACTCCTAGCGATATTACGAACGAGTTATGCCGAGGTCGTATGGCCCGATCCATAATAATCATGTACATACATTACCGAGATCGTACGACCCGATCCACATATGCATCTTAATATATTGCCGAGGCGTTCTGCCTAATCCACAGGAATAGAGAAACTCTTCGGACTATGGGCCATACAATTAGAACACTAGGATAGGCACATCAAGAAGCATAATTTTCTATTAATAATCGAATATTCCGCTAAAACTCAAAGTAACGAAGCCCGGCCTAACATAATCCCTAATCAAATTTCAATTATAAATTTAAGTAATTAAATTAACAAGTTGGGTTCAAGTAATACAAATATTGCATGATAAAGTCCTAAGTCTAACCGGACATAAACATAATTGTTTTAGTACGTATGGACCCTCGTCACTGATGATGGGCTATAATCTCGTGTTTTAGTCGCTTATTGCACTCTACTTTACTGCACTTTGATTGAGTTGAGCTTTAATCGCTAGTATTTTGCACTAATTGTGTGTTTTATGCCTTGTAGGAGTGATTCCTAGCTATGTAAAAGTTTTAAAATGAACTCAAGCTATTCTGGAGATTCAAATACCTATGGGGATAATTCCCTCTTGCAAGGTTAGGCAAGAAACTTACCTTATTTTCAAGTCCTTTTCTCGGTCCTCAAACCACACTTATGGCCTCAAAATAATGCCGAGCAACCCAAAATTAGTCAAAGGTTGTAGAAATTAATCAATATATGATCAAAAGTTCATAATTCATCTATTAGAGTAATTACCCAACCCATATCGGAAAGTTCATAATCATGTACATACATTACTGAGGTCGTACGACCCGATCCACGGATGCATCTCAATATATATTGCCGAGGTGTTAATCCCAATCCACAGGAATAGAGAAACTCTTCGGACTATGGGTCATACAATTAGAACACTAGGATAGACACATCAAGAAGCATAATTTTCTATTAATAATTGAATATTCCGCTAAAACTCAAAGTAACGAAGCTCGGCCTAACATAATCCCTAATCAAATTTCAATTATAAATTCAAGTAATTAAACTAACAAGTTGGGTTCAAGTAATATAAATATTACATGATAAAGTCCTAAGTCTACCTGGACATAAACATAATTGTTTTAGATATGGATGGATTCTCGTCACTTCGTGCGTATGTAGCACCCACAATTATTAAAAAAATAATAATTTAAACACCTACGGGGATAATTCCCTCTTGTAAGGTTAGGCAAGAGACTTACCTTATTTCCAAGTCCTCTTCTCGGTCCTCAAACCACACTAATGGCCTCAAAATAACGCCAAGCAACCCGAAACTAGTCAAAGGTTGTAGAAATTAATCAATATATGATCAAAAGTTCATAATTCATCTATTAGAGTAATTACCCAACCCACATCGGAAAGTTTCAAAACGTCACCCCGAGCCCATATGCCCAGATTCCAGAATTTTTGTAGATAAATATTACCCATGACCTTATGAACTCAAACGTATAATATATACCCAATTCTATAATCATTTTCGTGGTCTAATCCCATATTTACCAAATCTTAGGTTTTTCAACATAATCCCATAATTTCCATAATTTCTGTGTTAAAATATACCCATAATCTATGTATTAAACTCATATTAGGTAGAAATCACTTACCTTCAATTGCTAGGTAAAAATCCCTCTCCAAGAAGCTCAAAAATCGGGCAAACCAGTGGGAAATAAGAGAAAATGAGCCTAAGTTCTGATTTTAAAACATGTTTTGCCCAGTGGTCCTTCTTCGCGATCGCAAAAAAGGCCCTCACGATCGCGAATGCAAAATATGCCAAGTACCATAAAAGCCTATTCGCAAACGCGACCAGGTCCTCGTGATCACGAAGGTTGGCCTAGACAAAGCATCGCGAACGCGAAGGGCAATACCCTGCTGACCCCCCTAGACACAGTCCATTCTACGCGAATGCAGACCTGTAATCGCGAATGCGAAGGCCACATGTCCTAAACCTTTGCGAACGCGACCCCATGATCATGAACGTGAAGAACAAAAACACCCTTACCTAAAATCCTTCATCGCGAACGCACGACACCCTCCGCGTTCGCGAAGAAGGAAACTAGTACCAGCAATTTCTGAAATTTTGGATTGAACTCCGGGTGGTCCGAAACACACTTGAGCCACATGGGACCCTGTCCAAATGCACTAACAAGTTCATAAACAATTCGAACCTGATCGAAGCCTCCGAGTACATGAAACAACATATAAACTAAGAATCGAACCCTAAAACCAAATTAATCAACTTATGAACTTCAAACTTCTTCAACTAGATTCCGAACGCGACGAATCATACTTAAACAACTCGGAATGATGCTAAATTTTATGCACAAGTCACAAATCACCATAGAAAATTATTCTCAGGCGCAAAATCCCAAACAGACATTGATAACACCAACGTGTACTTCAAACCAATTTTAAGAAACTCTAAAACCTTCAAGGCGCCACTTTCAACATTAAGGGCTGAAACGCTCCCGGATCACCCAAAACTCGATCCAAACACAAGACCAAGTTAAAAATAATCATACGAACCTATTGGAACCATCAAATCCAGATTTCGAGACCGTTTATTAAAAATGTTGACTCAAGTCAAACTTGGCCACCTTAGGCTACTATTAAGGAACTAAGCGTTCTGAATTCAACCCGAACCCTTCTAAAACCAAACCAATCATCCTCACAAGTCATAAAATAGTAAAGTGCATACTGGAAGTCTTAAATAGGGGAATGAGAATCTATAAAGCAAAACTATTGATTGGGTCATTACAATAGACATATAAGCATTAAGTTAACTTGGATAGGCGAGTAAGAACTCGACAGATTCTTGCGAGTAGCATTAACCCTGTCAATCAAAAAAATAGATAAATTAATTATTCAATTTAAGTTGAGAACACTACGGGATTGTTACTAACCCTTAACCCTGTAATATTTTCTCCTATTGGCTTTTATCCGAAATTGCTTACGTGTTTCATACGATCTCTAGTTTATTTAATTGCTTGATAGTTTCTTTGGTTGTTAATTAACCGCCTACACATTTTGAAAAACATCTCTTGAATAGATAATTAGGTTGAGCTTAGTTTAGTCAAGACTTAATCATATGTCTCTGTGGGAACGATACTCTACTCACTACTTTATTACTTGACGATCACGTATACTTGCGTGTGCGTTTGGTCGCAACAGTTGGTTGCAACTTGGAAGTTCTTGATATTAAGAGAGTTATTTTAATCGTCAATTCTTGGTCTTGATATTATTCATGGTATTTCGATCGGACTTGTTAACATGACTAGACGAGATCCCGGGGAGCTCGGGTGTGATTCAGGGTGGTTCCGGGCCATTTCCCCTTTATTTTGAGTTGGTTGTTTTTGGGTGTTCTATAGTGCTTCGCGATCACCGAGAAGGGGGGCTGACATATAGGGTTTCTTATTCTCGTTCGCAAGTGTAGGGCCGTGTTCGCGGAAAGATGAAGGCAGAAGCTTCGCATTCGCAATGGAGTGGCACCAGGCAGCAGGATTATTTTCGCTTCGTGGAGGGGGTCCCGCGTTCGCGTAGGATTAGCGTGGCAGTCAACTGCGCTCACAGTTAGAGCTTTGCATTCACGAAGTGGGAGCAGCAAGTGGGCAGATTTTGGCCTTCACAATTACGAAGGTCGTCTCGCGATCACGATGTGTTTACTTGAGTAGAATACTTAAGTTGGGATTTCGGGACTATTACCCACTTTATCATAGTTTTATCCCTAGACTTCGAGAGTGGGAGATTTTGAAGAGCAAATTCACTACATCATTGGAGGTAGGCAATTTACACTTGGATTTGACTTTATATCTTATTTTTCCATGAATGTTTACACCTAAAAGCTTGCATTTTAAAGTGAATTTTGAAGAGAAAATTCACTACATCATTGGAGGTAATCATTTTACACTTGGATTTGACTTTATATCTTATTTTTCCATGAATATTTACACCTAAAAGCATGCATTTTAAAGTGAAATTTGGGGCTTTATTGGAAAAAGTTTTGAAAAGTAAATAATTGAGATTTGAATCCCAATTGGAGTTGGTTTTGGATAAAACTTATATATTTGGACTGGTTTGTAAATGGGTGTTCGGGATTTGTTAGTTTTATTGGGTTTCGGGATGCGGGCTTGAGTTGACTTTTTGGTTGACTTTGTGTATTTAATTAATGATTCAAACTTTATCATTTGGGATTGATTTCTATGACTTTATTTGGCATTATTGAGTTGTATTTGACATGATTCGAGCCGTTTGGTCCAGAGGAATACATCAGTGGTCATCAAGACAATAATGATTTTATGAGCAATACGGAGTTTGGTGGCAATGAAGATGTTGACATGGATGGTTGTAAGGTATGTTTAGTTGTGCATTCAGCACTTTTCCTTTTTCTTTTCTTTGTTGTTTTTGATAATTTGATTCTTTTTAAAAAAAATAGGTCGGTGGAAGTGAAGGCATAGATGTTCCACATTCTCAAAGAGATACCAGTGCGCATCATCGTAAGAACATTGTGCTCAATGGAGAAGATCAGTTAGGTGTCAATATCATGGAAGAACCTTCTGGTGTGAAAGTTAACATGTTCGCTACTGAAGTAAATTTTACTCTAGATGTAGCGCACGTTGGCGCTATTGGTGAGACTGCAGATGAGGCAGCAGTGGAGATGGAGGCAGAATCTGAGAAAGAAAAGGTTCCCAAATCTGAGAATTGAGGCGGCAGGGGAGATGAAGGAACAACCTGAGAAAGAGGTTCCTAAATCTCATATTGTTCTATACCATCTCGAATTACTTCTTGAAGTTTCGCCGCAAATGGAAAAAAGAAAGAGATATCCTGTAAAGGTCGTGCAGTTTCCATTCATTACTGTATTTGATTTAGGATCCAGTACTAGTGTTGTTGCAGCGAAAGAAAAAAAGCAAATTTATGCTGTTAAGCATCCTTTTCAAAGCAAAATCAGAACTGGCGTTAACAACTCTTTGTTGAATGTATTTGTTGCGTGGGTCAAAGAAGGGAAGTCCAACAAGAAGTATGTTTCCAACTTCTGAGTTTTGTTCAGTTTTATATTTTAATATATTGTCATTTGTAGCATTATTTTATATCAAATCACTGTATCTCTTTTGTGTATATCTGTTACCAGGAATGAAATTTACCCGAACCATGTTAGTGAACTCAATACTGCTTTTGATCTTGGGGTATATCATGTTGAAGACAAAACGTGGTTTTATACTTTGGCATATAATGGTCAGCCTTTGGATGATTCAGTATGTAAGAAGTTACTTTTACAGTGTTTTTTTAATTTTAGCCAGTGTACACATTATTAGGACTCTTAAGTTAGAACAAATTATTAATTGCTATCTTTCCTGGCACAAGAGAAGTAGTGAGCATTCATTATCCTTTGTTTTCTATGAATTTAGTTTGAAAAAGGTGTAGCTGCTTAAAGCTTACAAGCTTTCAGCGATTAATTATTTGTTAAGTTTTGTTTCAGCACATTGATGTTTTTATCTATTATTTGAGAAAGAAGGGGAAGTATGACAAAGACCTACCTGTAACATTCACCACCACAGATTGGTACTTCGATGAGAAAATTAATGAGTTGTGACTGGCATTTATTGATACAGATGGAGATAGTGAAGTGTGCAATCCGAAATATGTCATTGCAGAGTATATTTAGGGGTATGTCTTGGATGCCAATGTTCCACGGCACACTGTTGAGCACGTCTTAATGCCAATTAATATTGGGGAAGAATGGCATTGGATAATGGTTGTTATGTACTTCAAGGATAGGTGCATTTATGTGTATGACTCTATGCGCGGTGGAGTTGCTCATCAAGCCAAAGTTCATAACATAATGCGCAAGTATTCTGTGTTGCTGCCTAATGTTTTCGTGCACACGCATTTCTATTTAAACAAAAAAGATATCAATTCGCGCACTAGTGTCTACAAATCAAAGGACTTAATTACCCCTTTTGATGTAAAACTGGTTGAAGGACTGCCTCAACAGGTCAAAGCGTATGAATTTCTTTCAACATAATCTGTTTTGTTTTTAGATTCTACAGTTTGATAATTGTTGTTATTTTTATTTTTGTAGTGATTTCGGTGTATTTGCGGCGTCATTTACCGAGTATTTCATTGAGGGCAAGACGCCTCCTAAAACATTCAATGCCTATGTACACCGGCGCAAATTTAGTGCTCTCTTGTGGGATTATGCTAGAAAGAAGATGGAACTGAACACGCAAAGTGATGATGAGATTATTGGTCGATAGAATAAGTTGCGAAAGTAGAAGAAGTAGTTACCTTTGTCATTGTTATAGGATGAACTCAATAATTTCGTTTTGTATTGTGTTCTGTTATGCTGTCATTGTTGTAAGACGGATCAGATTTGTTTGTGTTTGAATTTTATGAATACTTTTAAGATTTGTACGGAAAATGAGATGTCTGCTCTCTTATAAAGGTTTAATGAGTTTTAGTGCAATATTGGAGTGTTGCACTTTAGTTTATTTTGGTATTTTCTCCCTTGATTTTGTATTGTCAATTCAAGATATGAAAAATATACGGTAGTTTGTGATACAATATCTCTTCCAGATACACGTATGATACAAATATGATACACACATGATACATAGATGATACAGTCATTTTGGATTGCTGCACAGTTAGTTTCTTCACAACGAGTTCTGCAGTTTGTTTGGTTTCGAAATATGTATTGATGAAGCCACACTCTTATTTGCAAATTTCTAAAATTATTTGCACAGTTTTCTAGCTGCTATAACTGTTTTCCATTAGTTAGCTTTGTTATTACGCAAATATAGACATGAGTAAGAGCTGATACACCTACATAGGTGATACACAAGAGATATAAAGTTGATACATAGGTGATACACAAGAGTATGATACATAGCTGATACAATTTCTTTTTTAATCAAACAGATGTATAATTTAAAAAATATACTTGCAACACGATTTTAAATGATATATCAAATATTTATTTATATCTAAAATTCAAATGACATTCTGCATTGATACAATTCTTGATATATTGGATTCTTCTAAATCTCTATGACATTCAGTAAAGTAAAATAACAAGTAATTCTATGTTTGACATATTTTATCATCTCTTTGGATTATTTCTACAAGTTTTCCTGTTGTGACCTTGTTCTCCACACTGTTCACATAAAATTGACCTTTTTCGTTCCCTTTCAAATATTGGCTTGCACCTCCCTTTCCTTGGCCTTCATATTGATTTAGTCACGTCTGGTGGCAAGACTTTTTCATCTAGAACTTCTGCAGGAATTTTCCATGTGCTTTCATCAGGAACCAGATAAATTGGAATTTCATAGTCTTCAATAGGTAATTTCTGGTGTAGTACACCGAGCAATACTCAATGTAATAAATATATTTGTATTTTAATACTGCCCAAGCATGTGCACATGTTCATCTAACTGAAACCTTCTACAGCTGCAAGTTCGATCTTTTAGGAACACCATTCTCTTTTTACCCTTGTCAAGTACTAAATACAAGTAACTCATCGAAGGGGTCACCTACAAAATTTATCAACTTCATTAGTGATTACAAAGCATATGACCTCAAAACACATATACTGGAGAGCTGACGAGATTCAAAATAGCTTAATATCATGTCAAACTAACCAATATTTCAGCAGTGGGGTAGGCATAAATGCTACATTAAATTGAAAGCCTTATATACATGTTGGTTGTCGCCTAAAAGTTGAACAATTTGCTTACATAATGATTAATTTCTTGCATGCCCCAGAAGAAACTGAGAATAGAGGTAGACCAACCAGCTTTGAAAAGAAACAGAAAACCTAAAGCCTCGGGTAACAGAGATAAGACCCTCAATCACCTGAACACTATAATATTGCCTTTGTGCAAACAATGAATATTAGAAAATGTTAGCTTTAATCAATTTGGTCTCCCTGTGCCGTGCAGGTGGATACTAGTTTAACAGAATCACATAAAGGGTTCAAGATATAACAGATCCGTGAATTCGGCATGATTACATATTATATGCACAAGTATCTACAAATTCTAGTCATACCTTCATCCGATGTGACAATTTGAGATTGTCCATCAGCATTGTATCATTTTTTTTTTCCCAAGATCAATAAATGACTCTATTGCATTCTTTTGGTTTGTAATGTTCCATCGTCCGATCAATTTCCTTATGTACTCTAGCATAGGCAGTACTGGGAGTTCCCTAGCAGCCTTGAGCGCTGCATTAATCGACTCTGCAATGTTTGAAGTCATTGTCAATGTTCTGTTGATTGTGGAATGTGCTCTGGACCATATTTCATACCCAACATTGATTAAGTAATCTTTGATCCTCTTATCAATTCTCTCTACCTCTGCCATGTGGTAATCAAACTTCTCAATTGTGTACGCTTTGGCAATAGCAAAGAATATGTCTTTGAGCTGCAAATGGTTCTTCTTGTAATTTTCGTTTACATTATTCCATAGATGCCATATGCAGACACAGTGAGGTACTTGTGGATACAATGTTGCCGCTGTATTTTCAATGCCTTCATGCATGTCCGAGACTATGCATATTCCCTCCCTTTCCCCAAATGCATCCTTAAATCTCGCGAAAAACCACTCCCAGGAAGCATTATTCTCTGAATCTACTATGGCATATGCGAGTGGTAGGATACTACCTAATAAATTGAATCATATAAACACATTTGAGTATATATATGTATATATTTGAATCACATATACATTTGAGTATGTGTGTATATATATATATACACACACACACACACACATTATTATTCTTATTTTTACCTGCTGGATCTTGTATGGGTGTTATCAATAATGTTCCTCTATATGTCGATTTAAGAAAGTTTCCATCTACAACAACAACCGGTTTGCAATACTGCCATCCTTTTATAGAGGGATATAGTGCAACCAAAGCATACATGGATAGGTCTTCCTCTGATTTTTTCAAACTTACCACTGACATAGGATTTGTAAGAACCATCAAATAAAAGTAGCTTGGCAGCTTTTCATATGATTCGCTCGGGTTCCCTCTCAGTGATTAAACTACATATTCCTTCGATATCCATGCTTGCATATATGTCATTTGAAGACCATACTGCTTGTTTATTTCTCCAATTATGTCATTAGGAGTGTATATTGTTTTTGGGTCTTTATACTTCTCTATCAGAAGACTGCTGATGAGTTTTGCAGTAGCTTGACATTGTGCATAAGATCTGTCTTTCAGCGGGCATGAGTGCAGTTTGCTGAAATTTCTGACCTTGAAAAGTTTTTCTTTTTTTAGGGTTGAAGACTCCTCTATAAACTCATATCCTTTTAAAACTACACACCCACTTTGTAAATATTATGTCCTAATATATAGTAAGATGTACCTCTTTCAACACTAGTTAATCACAATACAAACAACTAATCCTTGAATCTGGTCTAAGTCCTATGGAGCTACCTCAGGTAGATTTTAAGGGGTTCCTAATACCATCCCCTTAGAAGAACAAGAACCCTTACCCGTAATCTCACCGGTTAGCAGACTAATAAAAGAATTAACTTTAGTAATGAAATAGGTACCCTAGTATACATTTAAATATTAGGTGACGACTCTCTTTCATCAACAACAGAGAAACCACAAGTTGAATCTTGTTTTGACTAGTGCAAAATAGGGTGCAACAGCGTGACATGGTGACAACCAATCCATGCCTAAAATCACCTTAAAATCAACCATGCTAAGTAGTAAAATATCAACTCTCATCTCTAATCCCCCAATAGTCATCACATATGACCGATACACACAGTCCATAACAATAAAATCACCCACCGGTATAGATACATGAACATGCATAACTAAAGAATCATGGGGCATGTCCAAATAACGAGCAAAGTATGATGACACATATGAATAAGTGGAACTAGGGTCAAATAATACTGATGCATCTCTCCGGCACACTAAAATAATACTTGTGATCACGGGATCGGAAGAAACTACCTTTGGCCTGGCTGGAAATGCGTAGCAACTGACCTGAGCACCACCGGATCGACCTCCCCCTCTAGAGAAGCCTCGAGCTGTTTCAACCCCACCCCGAGCTAGCTGTGTGGGTGGTGTAGCTGCTGGTGTTGAAATCATAGGTTGAGAGCACTGCTGTGGAACCCTAATCCATAGTCTGGGACAATCTTTCTTGAGATGACTCAAGTCTCTGCACTCATAACAACCCCTCCCGAAAGGCTGCTGACCCTGATAGCCCAAAGAACTGCCTATGGAACCCTGGGCAGATAGAGCACAGCAAGAACTCTATGCCAGTAATGCACTCAAAGATGACTGAGTTGGGCGTGCACTATAGGAATTGTGGCTAACTGAAGAACCACAGGGAACATGGCAAGATGCCTCAATAGATCAAGAAGAACGGCCTCTACTATAATGGGACTGGCCTCCAAATGAGGCACTACTGAAACCACCTGAACAACGCAGCCCTTGGCCTCTCGCTCCTCATCCTCCTGCCTATGAGCCAACTCTAAGCGTCTAGCAATCTCGACCACCTGGTCAAATCTAGCATTCGTCACAACCTCTCGAGCCATACTAAAGTGTAATCCATAGTTAAGGCCATTATTGAACCTCCTAATATTCTCCCTCTCAGTGGGAACCAACCATATTGCATGATGAGCCAAAACTGTGAACCTCATCTCATACTAAGTCATTGTCATACCCTCTTGGCGTAGCTACTCAAACTGCCCACGTAACTCCTCTCTTAGAGTCTTGGGATCAAACTTCTTTAAGAAGAGAACTGAGAACTCATGCCATGTAAATGGCACTGCATCGGCTGGCCTGCTCAACTCATTAGTTTGCCACCATCCGTAAGCTACCCCTATCAGCTGAAAGGTAGTAAGTGAAACCCCATTGGTGTCCAAAATACTTGATGTGCGAAGAATCTGTTGACACCTATCTAGAAAATCCTAAGCATCCACTGACATTTCTCCACTGAACTCTGCAGGCTTGATCCTCCCAAACCCCTCTAACCTTCTTTGCTCCTCATCATTCATAAGTCGACCAACTCCGGCCCGAGCAACAACAATGTAACGACCCGGCCGGTCGTTTCGAGAGTTATAGCCCTAATTTTCCCATTTCTACTTCTTTTTGTGTTATTCAACTATATTATGTTATATTGGGTTAGTTGGTTCGGGACCGGAGTGAATTCAGAGTGAATTGAGACACTTAGTCTCTTAAGTAGAAACTTAAGTTGGAAAAGTCAACCGAATGTTGACCTATGTGTAAATAATCTCAGATTTGAATTCTGATGGTTCCTTTAGCTCCATTAGGTGCTTTTGGACTTAGGAATGCGTCCGGAATGTGATTTGGAGGTCTGTGATAGAATTAGGCTTGAATTGGCAAAATTAAAAATTTGGCGATTTCGGTCGGCAGTGGAAAATTTGAAATCGGGTCAGAATGGAATTCCAGAAATTGGAGTAGGTTCGTAGTGTCATTTGTGATGTGTGTGCAAAATTTTAGGTCATTCGGACATGGTTTGGTTGGTTTCGGCATCGGTTGCCGAATTTGGAAATTTAGAAGTTCTTAGGCTTGAATCCGAGGGTAATTTGATGATTTGATGTTGTTTTGAGTAATTCGAAGGTTCGACGAAGTTGGTATGTTGATATATGACTTATTGGTATTTTGGGTTGAGGTCCCGAGGGCCTCGGGGTGATTTCGGGTGTTAACAGATTTGTCGAAGTTGGAAAATGCAGCTGAAGCTGCTGGTACTGCTATTTCCGCACCTGCGGAAGGAGGAGTCGTAGGTGCGAGGCTGCTGGTGCGCGTGGGGATTTCGCAGGTGCGGGCAATTCTGGGCTAGGCAGGATGCACAGGTACGAGAAGGGTATCGCATATGCGAGCCCGCAGGTGCGAGACCTGGGGCGCAGATGCGGAAGGAAGGAGGAAGGCTGGCTTCGCATATGCGTCGCACCATGCGCAGGTGCACAAGCGCAGGTGCGACGGGTTTGTCGTAGATGCAGAGTCTAGGCGGATAAGTGAGTTGCGCATGTGCGGCTCCTTGGACCGCAGGTGCGGTCACGCGGGTGCGAGCAAAAGGCCGCAGGTGCGAGAAGCCTGGGCAGATGGTACATATTGCACACTTCACAAATTTTGGTGCATTCTTCACCATTTCTATTCGGTTTTGGAGCTTTTGGGGAGAGATGTGAAGAGGGAATGAAGGGGGTTTTCATTGAGGTAAGTTACTTGAGCTCTAATACTTGTATATATGGTGATTTTCTGTTGTTTAATCATTGTAATTAGTGAAAATGAGGGGTTAGGGCTTGGAATATTTGGAAAAGTAATTTAAGGATTTGAAGGACCAAACGATGTCGGATTCTGATGAATTTGGTATGGTTAGACTCGTGAGTGAATGGGCTTTCTAGTTTTGTAAATATTGTCGGATTTCGAGACGTGGGCCCGGGGGTAGGTTTGAGCCAATTTCGGGTTTTGGTCTAATTTTGTAGCTTTTCTTGTGGAATTCATTCCATTAGTGTATATTGATAGTATTGTACTGATTGTAAATACATTTGGAGCATTTGAAGGCCGGGTCCAGAGGCAAGAGCATTGCGGGGTAGAGATTTGACCGGTTTGAGGTAAGTAACGATTGTAAATCTAGTCCTAAGGGTATGAAATCCCGGATTTCGTACCATTCTACTATTTAGAAGTGACGCACATGCTAGGTGACTGGCGTGTGGGCGTGCACTGTTGGGGATTGTGACTTGGTCCGTCCCATAGCAACTGTAAAGTTGCGTATTTTGTGGAAATTATATGATACTTATATGTTTTTAGAAAGAGTTTCTGTTAATTGGGCTGAATGCCATGTTTGGGCCTTGCGCCAGTGCTGTTTGGACCCTTAGGGGCCTTTTCTTATTATCCTCTCACTGTTTTCGATTGAAAATCTATACTCAGTCATGGTTATACTTGTTNTTTACTGCATAATTCAGTTTTATTACTCGATTTTGATGCATATAAATGTTGTTTTGGGCTGAGCACCCTGTTTTTACTGAAATGCCTGAGTGGCTTGAGAGGTTTATGACTGAGTGAGGCAGAGGGCCTGAGTTGTGAGGATATTTATGGGATCGGGCTGCACGCCACAGTATGTTGCATATTTATGGGATCGGGCTGCACGCCGCAGCATGTTTGATATAGGCCGAGGGCCTGAGTGATTATGCCATGATTTGGTTTGATATA